>UELX01001085.1:0-51579 GCA_900480035.1 Eupelmus urozonus
CGCGCAACCGCTCGGCGCTGTGCAGAAGATAGCCGCGACGTGTCGTTAATAAATAAAATAATCAATTCAATGATATTTTTTAGCGGGTACGTCACATTATCTTTAAATTAATTTAAATAAAGCGTATTTGGAAAGTCAACACTTTCTTCATAAAAAGTAATTAATTCGAAAATAATGCTAATTTTATATACAAAATTAGCATTATTTAACTATCGAGTGCGGCAATTCAAGTTTTAAATATAAAATGATACAACATTTATCCTTTCTTATTCATTACTTATTTAGTGTCAATATTTATTTTTATATTTATTACAATTAAAATTTCTAAGAAATATAAAAAAAGGTACAATCATTGAAATAATGTACAGTTTATTTCTTCATCGTTACTTTTATTCCTGCTATTAGGCAATCCATTGAGCTTATGTCTCATACTGGAAGCACTAGTACAGGCGCACAATCAGTAATGATGATAAAGCAGAAAACTACAATCTCAACAGTCAACTCTATAGATATATTAAAAATAAGCAAAGTTTAATTAATTTACTCTAAAATAAAAAGTAAAAAATCAATGAAGTGAATTTAAAGATATTTCTGTCTTATTTTTTATTAAAACAAAAAGAAAATGGTAATAAAACGTCGATAAATCGACTTCTGGTGCCCTCTATCCTCCAACTTAAGCAACTCAAGAGATTCGGCGGGAAAATCCTGGGACTTAAAACACCTTTCATCATGGACTCTTATTTAAGTTGCCTTCTCTTTTCTCTCCATGCAGCGACAAGTTACCTTTTCCTTTCTCTCTCCCCCTTCTCTTTTTATTGTGCGCTCTCTCTCTCTCTCTCTCTCTCTCTCTCTCTCCTTTCTTTTTTTCTCTCTCTTTCGCTCTCCTGAGTACGAAAATTCGAAAAACGAAACTGGTCGTCGTTGATCGAGCAAAACGCGACATACGCCTTAAAGGGGGAGAGGATCGGTATGTAAATACACACACATCAGCGATCCTAGACGCATGCACGCCAAAGGAAACTAGTTTTCTCCTCTAAGACATTCCTGGAAGAGGCTGGGAGAGCGTCCATCCCCCTTTTTCCTTACATATATCTCTCTCTCCCTCCCCTCTCTCTCTCTTTCTCTCTCTCTCACACACACACACACACTCTTTCTCTCTCGCTCTAAAACTCTCGTTGGCGCACTCGGCTTTTCACTTTTTCACGTGCTTTATTTTCCGTGTCCTTCCACACATGTCCCGCCTCGCCTCGCCTTGACGCTCGCTTGTATCTCTAAGACGAGTTTCCTTTACATAGGACCACGATGATTTTTCCGGTGTCTTAGTCGGAATCTAAGACTGGTTTGACAATCCAGTTCTGTCTCGCACTTCTAGTTGGAGATAGGCGATGGCTTCTTGGCCTTCCCTCGGCTTTGGCACATGGAGAAGATGACCCTGCTAATTGTGTATTTTTAAAGCTGATAACAATCTGGAAGAATGCTGTTCAGCTAAGGCGCCTTAGCATTTCTTTAAAAAGAATATTTTGAGAGTTGTCAGTCTTAGAAAATGCAATAAAGAGTATAAAGCGTAGGCTTAAAAGCAAATTCATGCATTAAAGGGTTATAATTTAATTAACATAAATCATATAATCGAAACCATTATTAGGCTATTCATGGCTATTTATGAGAATTAAAATTTCAATATTGGAAGAAATATTTTATTAAGTTCTTTATTCGAAATGTTGCGTTTATATATAGGTATATACAGATATTTTTATTAAAAAATTGGATCATGCATTCATCATACGACATTGACTTCAACAGAACTTAGTTTTACTGCAAATCTTTCATTACTGAAACTTTTCAACCATACTCATCATTTCCATGGGATTGTTTTTGAATGCCTGCAAGAAGCACATGAATCCCCTGTATGCCGATTCACATTCCTTGCCGCTCTCACTTTTCTGATTTGCTGTAATTATAAAATGTACTGCTAATTCGGATAATATTTTTATTCAAAAATTCACATAAGTTCACAAATTTATAGTTAAATATTTTAAATAATTTTCAATGTTATAAAACTGGTATTTCGTTAGGACTCAATTTTTAATAATATTATAAATAATTATTTATAATTTGTTGAATGAATCACATTTCTTTAAATTTCAAACAATATTAATTTATAAATGTAAACAAAATTACCTTCGTTCAAACAATTCTCAATTGTTGTTTTCTTCTCCTCATCAGGTATATGTTTTGCCGCAAATTGCAAAACCTTATCTACCGCTATCATAGCACCGTTCATCTGCAATATTTTACATTTTTTAAAGCTAAATTCGAATAAATAAAGAAACAATTTAAATTTTATTTTGGTTTTACTAACAAAGCCCATTTTATCAAAAACACATTTTAACAAACATGGAAATTTGGGATTAGCGAATACAGCCGCTGGATCTGAAAACCCTATAAAGAAAGAAAAAGTACAATTGTACATTAAAATTGAAAGATATATATTTAATTTATTAAATAATATCTTACCCTCATTCATGTTAGCAGAGGCCACACATTCCTTCACATAAGGTGGCATCGGCGGAGTAGGCATGCCAGAAGGAAATTGACAATAAACGCATCCCTTAAAAATTAAAAAATTTAACCTTCAGTAGTTTAAGTATATCGTGCTCAACCTAGCAGTTTACCTTGCTCGCCTAGCGTGCTTTAATCTAACAGTTACGACTGTTCTAATTTATAGTATTACTTTCAATATCAAAAAAGATACCCCAATCATCATTTTATACTCACAAATTAATTATTTTTACATTAGATCTATGATATGGTTACAAAGTCAATAATTTGTGTAAGAAATAAATAAAATAATATCAAAAAATCGAAAGTTTTGCACTTGAGCCAAAGTATTAAGTGGCAAATGAAATTTTAAACTAGGCTCTAAATAAATTCCTTTTTTATATTCATGAAATTACGTTTTTTAAAAACTGTTACAGTACCTTTCACTTCGCTTTCTTACTATTACTTTTATTAAACTTTACTTCTAACTATAATGATAATTGCAGTAAATTTGAAAAATTCAGAGGGGAGGGGAAATGGCAGCTAGAGGGCATCTAATCCTTAGAATGTTCTATTCGTTTATTTAACTTAGGAAGTTCATACCTTCGACGAATGAAATAACCAATATTTTAGAGGCTTTCCCTTTTGATATAAAATTTAGAATAGTAATAAAATAATATTTTTATTTTTTCGAAAAAAGATGAAAAATAATGTAAGAGTCATATTTGATTGTACATACAAGTACTCCTAAAAAAGACAGTTAAATTTATTAGTTCGAACAATATGACGTTCTCATAACTTCCACTCGAAATCCTAAATATTTATTATTGTACAGCTCTACATAATAAATCGCACAGTTCGCATATTTGTAAATATGTAGCTGCACTTGTACAAAAAACATTCTAATGATCGGACTCCACCCCCCCCCCTCACACGGCAGAAATATCTAAATTTTTAATATTATTTTATATCAATATAGACATCGATTATGCGTCATACTTACTGTATATAAAAAAAATATAAAGATACAAACGTTATTCTTCATTACGCTTATCTTGCTTTGATAATGACTTGAAGTTTCAAATTAAATTTGAAAAACTAAAATGAGTGGAAATTTCATACTCTATTTATATAAATTTTAAATCACGTGAAGAACAAATGTTGCGCCTTTATGTAACGGTAATTAACCAGGAACAAAGACATTAAAACATATAACTTATTAAAAGTATGTTTCACGAATGTTTTTCTACAAAGAATAGATTGTTTAATTGCTTTTAAATAAAAAGAGAGTCTTGTTTATAGCGATGATTATAAAACAGAGAAATAGAAGTGATATACTGTAAATAAAAAAATAAATTATAAAATTGATTTTTCTTACAAAACATTTCCGGATGAAAAATAATTCTTCATAAATTATACTGTCTAAAATAACAAAGTTTCAAGAATATTATTGACACTGCATAGAAAATTAGATAGCCAGCATTAATTTTATATAGATCAATATTTTATAATTTATGCAACTTGTTTAAAGTTATGCAATGAGTGAAATTACATTTAAGACTACTGTCAAGCATTATATATATCCTTAATTTACTAAAACTAAAGTAAATGAAATAAAATTTTTAAACAAGTTGAATATAATAGCCTTAAGGACAAAAAAATTTCGAAATAAAATCAAATTTTACCAGGAATTGTTATAAAACTTAATTATTAAATTATTAATCTTAAATATTTAAAAAAGTATAAGTATAAAGTAAAGAACAAAATCATGTATTTTAAATTATGGAATTATATCATTATTAGCTGTACATATAAAGTAAAATAAATAAGTAAAATTTCACTGAAAGGATCTACAAAATGAAAAAAGCTGTTTTCCACTGAATCGCATATTTATGAGTGCGCTATAAAATTTGTCTCAGATTCTAATCTTGAGTTTATTAGAATGGAAAAAAAATACGCGCGAGCTACGCAATAATGATATACTGTGACGGACCCTTCGGCCCAATAATCAATGTCTACAAAAGTGACCACTTATCTTTTCCAAACAGCCACTTAAATAAGCAAGTGAAAAATAAAAGTTTATAAAATAATGTAAAATTCACGAGGTAAGTTATTAAAATGTATGCAAATATTCAGACAAAATGTTACGATACTACATTTTGATATTTAAAAAACTTAATTATTTTAACTATTTTCTAATATTAACTCTGTTATTACGGCCTAAGGGATTTTTTAACGCTGTTACATATATATAGGATAAAGCGTTTAGTAAACAGAGCATTATTAAATGGAATAGTTACGGAGAAATGCAATAATATTAAAAAATTTTATAATAAGCTATTTTCAAATTATAAAACTATACTTATAAATTAATGCTTGAAAGAATTATGTTACTTTTTGAACATGTCTCAGAATATGTATTTAAAATTTCCAATTTAAAATTATAAATAAAATTGAGGGTCTGGATACTAAAAGGGCACATACCTAGACCAAATGGGGCAAATAAGTATGGTCCAACTCTATCAAATTTTAAAGGTGCTTAAATCTCAATTTTAAATAGTAAAATAAGGAGACCATATTATTCCGCAACTTTTTTGTGTTGGAGCTATATCAAAAATTAATTTTGATCTTAAGTTAAAAACAAAAAATACAAATTTTGTCAATACATTTTTTCAGTGCTTTTTTCACTTTCACTTTAGCTTTAAAAAGTTTTTCACGTATTCTAAACATTTTTTCGCAAATTTTATTCTAATAAGAATTCTTAAAACTGTTATCTTTTCAAACGACGAATTTTTAAGATATCAAACCAAAAAATCGTGAATCTGTCTTTGAAAACAAAAGTTGTGTGACGAACTTTTTGAAATCACAATTCTGACTGCATAGTATTAAAATATAATAGTTCAAAACGATACCACCGTGAAATTTTCCATTTAAACGCGTGTATTTTCGATAATCTTCCAAATTATACAACTATTACTGTTAATTTCATTCTCTTTAAAGTGATATGTATGAATTTTTAAAAAAAATTACTTAATCGCAGCCTACAAGTGTCTCATAACTATAAAACCATGTTGATTAAAACATCTCTCTTATAAATTGATTTTAATTTTTAAAATATTTTTCAATCACACATGACGGCTCTCCTAGTAACATTTAGAAAAAAAAATAGGCTTTCCAGAAAATTAAATTTACTTTAATTTGCTTTTTATCGTTTTTTTTTCTACGACATCTTCTTCTAAAGTTATATAATTTTTAAGATGATGGAAAATACGTAAATTTAAAAGAAACATAATTTTTATAACAAATCAGATTTTATCAGCTTTTTATAAAACATAAAATCTTTAGAAAAAAAAAGACAAATTTCTACCCTTTGATTCTGCAGATCACCCTCTGATCTGATCACCCTTTCACTTATCCTTAACCATTTACGGCTGTTGAATTTTATTAACCAAATAATATTATCTGTGGTGATTAAAAATAACAGTTCAAGTGACTTTTCTTAAAAATGTTTTTTTACAGATTATTTGTCATTTTTTATCTGTCTAAGATCCAATTGCTTTGTCAGTAAATTTTTTAAACACGAAATAAGGCTGATAAGTCATAGTTCAAAAATATCGCAAGATTTAGATCTCATTTAAGATTACAAAGCTTACGAAATAGTTTATATGGGCTTAACTTAGATTCCGATTTTGCCTGAATTCGCGAGCCCGTTCGAGCCTGAGCCGGCTCGGGCGAGCTTTTGCACAGGCCTAATAATTTTGTTATTGACATACCATCATTCACATTATAAATGTATTAAATTAATATAAAATTCTTAAGTCAAAGAAGAAAAAAGTCTTCATATCGTATTCCTTTTTTTTCGTCTCCATAAAATAAAATGACAAGAATCTTTAAAAAAATATATGAAAACACTGTATTTATATGAAACAAATATATGTATCAATGATCTCCTAGAATATTAAATAGTTAACGTTAATTTATTCTATGATCTGTGATCATTTGATCCCTAACCCCAACCATGCATACAATAATACATACCCATATAAAGAGTGCATGTCCAGATAAAAAGAGTGCATAGAAAAAGTGTACGTGACACCATGTGCGCTTTAATGTAGATAATGTATCTTGTCAATCTGGAGATCGCCTGAATATGATCAACATGGAAAATGGCTAATGTTTTTCAATTTTCGTTTATAAGATCAGATGTTATTTATCGTAGATGATGTTTTGTCAATCTTTTTTTATATGCACATGCACTTTTTATGTGCAAATTTGCATGTAGTTCCACGTAAACATACAATATATTAATAGATAAAATGGTTGAAGGAGTGAACCATAAACCGTAAACATAATTCATACAACATTAACCAACATTTAATATAATAGGATAGAGATTTTTTTATTTTAATTGTTAATATTAAATTAAATATCTTTTTATTTGATATATACATATATTAGAATGAAAGAGAGATAAAATAAGGATTAGCTTTAAAAGAAAATTGTATAATTAACAAACGAGAAATAAAAGAGAGCTCAACCTAATCAGCGCAGAGATTGAGTAAAACAAATGGAATGGAATAAAACAACGAACCGAAGCGAAGAGAACGAGCTTTTTTTTCCTGAAACCAGAATGACTTAGCAAGCCAGCCAAACACAATAAAGACGGCGTTGAAAAGTGGGCCAGGCGAGGATGTTCTTCAAACAAGCATCGTCCTCGTCACGAGAAAACAGTCGTGCAAAGAGGCACGGAATTCCAAAGCACAGCCAGCCTTCCTCTTTTTCTTCCCTTTACGACGCGACTAGCGTCATCACCATCATCATCATCATCATCCCTTCTTTCCTCGTCTCTATTTATCAGGCGCATCCGCGGAATCCGTTGCGCTCCTTTTTCAGTCCAGCCGCTGCTGCAACGGAGGACGAAAAGAAAGAAGACGATGCCGATGAAGCAAAAAGGCAGGGGGCGGGATGGGAGGGCAGGGGGAGAGGGGGGGAAAGGAGACCAGCCCCATTATCCTCGGCAGACACGCTGACTGAGACTAAATAAAGAAGGAAATCGAGAGCAACAGAGCGCGCGCACTCGCTTCAAGGGCAGCGAGGATGAGGCGAAGGATGTCCGGTGGTGAGCTCTCTCAGTAAGAGCAAAAGGGCGAATGCGACAAAAGGGCCCCGAGAAAGAGAGAGTGGGGGAGGGGGGGACAAAAAAATAAAGGACAAGAGGCGCGCGAAGATGGCTGCTGCAGGGGACGAGAGCTGCTCAAAAAGGAGGAGACTCTCTCTCTCTCTCTCTCTCTCTCTCTCTCTCTCACTTGGTTTTTCACTTGTGCGCGCTCCTCTGCCCCTCGCTCTTTCTCTTTCGCTCTCTGTTTTGCTCAGCGCGCTCCCCTTCGGTGCGCATTCCGCGACGACACTAGGAGGCAAGACGCGACGACGGATGATCATAGAGTGGCCGAGCGAAAAAGTCGGCACTAGGCGATTCCACGATTCGATAAAGCGGTTTTGCTGGTGCTATAGCCAAAAGGGCTAAAGGAAACTGCGCCGAGCCTTCATTACGAGGAGTCGGCCGTCGTGACAAAATTCAGCGTGAAGGGAGAGTTTTAGAAATTGAGAGGATCGAGCTGAAGGCTTCTGTGAATAAAGTCTTTTTTGAATAATTACTTAAGAAAGTTATGGGTAATTAGAAAGTCATTAAAGTTATAGTCAACTACTACTATATATAGTCGATTCAATGAAATTTCTGATCCAAATTAGTATTCATTAGTAGAGGATAAAACGTTGAAGCAATAGTGTTTGAAACGAAACTTCATGGAATTTTGTTAAAGTAGAATTATTTGAAAAAATTTTTCAAGAAAGAATTATTTAATATTTCATTGATTTCATGAGGTAGAAAATTTCCATGTTGTACTCAATTGGATTGAATTTAGTTACAGTGAAAGTGTTTTTAGCAGCTGGCAACTTTCAAAGAAATAGTAACGGTGTACACTTCTTTTTATTTTTAATTTTGAGGCCATTAAAAATAATTGGTTGCAATATGAAAATTTTGCTGATGATTACATTTTATGCTATCCAACACTCGGCTTTTGAAAAAATATAAACTAGTCCAAACGAACACGCTTACATGAAAAATGCTACGGAAGTAAAAATTGATAACAGAGGAAATTAATTTCACACTTGAAAAATTAAAAAAAAATATATTGCATTTCTTTGACAAAGAAATACGAGAAACTTAAATTTCTTTTCAGTAGATTTAATTACAGTAGTAATCCAACATACCATCACATAATGTAGGCTAAAGACAATTCTTAGAGGTCGAATTATTTTCCAGAACTTGAACGTATTACTTAATTTAAACTTCGATGATATTATGTTGATTTAAAATTAAATTATCTCAACAAAATGTAAAATTATTATTTTAATTATTAAAAATTTATTAAATATATAAAGGTTTCAATTGAAAGAAAAAATAGCTACTTTAAAAAGAATAGTAAAAATATATAAAAACTTTAGATATCTTTAAATTATTCAACCTTTTGCTAGTGTTAGAAGATATACTCATAAAGAAAATAATTTAGGGAAAACCAAAGCTAGCTTTCAAAAGGAACAAGCAAACATATAAATTTATAAACAAATAACATATCGTCATGTTGGAAATTCTTAAAGTATATAATCATACTTAGAATATTTTTCATCATTATAACTACAAAAGCCAATGATATCCAAGTTCGTAAGATAAGTTTAAATTTTTATAAATAATGAAAGTGATATTAAAAATTAGATTATCTGTATTAAAATATTTGTAAAAAATGTAATTTGAAGAAATATAAAACGAAAATTTAAAAAATAAAACTAAAAGTGTTTTTAGTAATTGTAAATTAAGAATATATATTGAGACGAATAAAAGAGTCACATAATATAAGAATTTATTTACTTTTTGAGAAATACAACTTTTTTACACATATACTTATTGTAATTTATTTAAAAAATTATAAATATTTTCAAAAGTTAAAATTTAAGTTGTTAATGTTTAAATTGAATGATCTTGTAAATGTATATTTTACATAAAAAAATTTCAATAACATTTTTGTATAAATAAATAATCAGCAATACCGTTTGAATGATAAAAATTATTAGATAAAAATATTTTTACACAGGAATATAAATTTAATTTTTTTGTTTTGAAATAATTGTAATTTAGATAATCTTGTAGTTTATTATCTTTTATTAAATTAAAACATGATTTTGAAATTTACTTTTGTATAACAGAATCAATAGTTTAAAGAAATTTAATTTTTAAAAGATTCTTTTGTTGTATTAGAACTGTAAAAAAGTTAATTTTTTATTATTCAAAATACTAACCTTATATAATCAAAAAACGAAAAAGTAGCGTTAATATTATGGATAATTAGAGAAGAAATATAATGGCAGAACAATTTACAATATCTCTCAATTACTTTGTGGATTTTTTTTTATTATAATTAGTCTCTTTTGTATATATATATATATTAAAACTATTATACAATTTTTTATTTTTAATAATAGAGAATTTTTAATTTTGTCAATAGTCCGAAAAATTATTAATTTTAATATTTATTCCATTGTATTTTTCAATCAGCTTTGAATATGGACTATTTGTATTTATTTTGTTATTTAGTCTTGATTTTTAAATAGTTCTGTAATTCTTATATAAACTATATAAAATAATATGCTTATATAAATACAAATTCAAATTGAAAAATAATGATACTACCTAATTCTCAGCTCATCTTAAGTATAAAAAATTATTTAGTTTTTATCTTAACTTTTTATAATATTTTCTTTTTGTATCAAAGAATTTAAACAATTTTATTCAAAAATCTTTTGATGAAAATAAAACATTTGGTAGGAATTTTTATTTTTAGAATTTCTATATTTACATATTCAGATTTTGAGATGAATCATATACGTTACAGCTTCATCAATCACGTAAAACAAATGAGTATTAACAAGTTGACCCCGAGTTTAGATAATCAAATTCAGCTAAAAAATGATTCTTTTGGCGGATTAAATCATTTGCACCTGTTTCTATATCTTACAGTAGTATAATTTGACAATCTATCTAATAATATTCTATGTCGGTTTCTTTCTTCTTGTACTTTGACCAACGAATGCAAATGAATATGTCTTAACTGTCAGCATGAAGGAAAACATAGACGTAGATACTATCAAACAAGTTTAAATTTTAAGTAATAATTTTGATTGTATATGGTGAGAATTTTAAATGACAAAAGAATATATTATTAAAGGAATAGGAATATAGAAATGATGGAATTTTTTGAAATTCAAAACTCGTAGTTTTGAAAAAAATATTAGTCAGAATGTTACGTGTTAAGCAGCACTTTTTATTCATAAAAATATGTTTAGATATAACCTAGGCGATGAAAAATTTGTTTATTTACAGAAAGCTACAATAAATTTGTTTGTGTATGCAATAAAATAAATGACGATACTTAACATCTGCATAAACATATTACTATTTGTTCGAGTAAAAACAAAACAAAATTTTCAGATGTAAAGTTGTGACTACAATTAAGCTATGACTTTCTAACGATTACAATATAGTGATGCGATGATGATATTGAAATCTTATACATATATACAAGAAAATCATTTTCTCGTATTACAAACATATATAGAACTGCTAATGATATGCAGGTTTGAAGTTCTATTCTGTGTATTGAAAAATTAGATTTTTTTAATAAACGAAACAATATTTATTATCTGTTCTTTAAAGAATCTAATTTTCAAAAAACTTTTTCAAACGTTAAAAATGTTGACCGATGCAGCATTTTTAACGATTAAAGAAGAACCCCAGTTATTTAAATTACAATAACAATGATTAAAGCGCATCTACATTCTAAAAATGACAATCAGTCTTGTCGGTTAAATCCTCTACGACGAGCATATAAAACTATTTGTTTTTATTTCAAAAATCTAACGAATTCTTTCACCTTGACTTATTAACGATTAACTCGTTAAAAAAGCAAGCTAAGTTTATAAACTTTAAATATAACGGCAAGTACATTTGCTTGTAACTAATTTGGAAGATTTCGTCCAATTAAAAAGTCTATATTTTTTAAATAAAAATATTTTATATGAAGAAAGTATTTGAATTCTATTCAGAGAATTAATAATATCATAGTATAATTTTTCAAAGTCAATAGAAAAAAAAAAATAGTTTAATGAGATTCTCGTTCAAAGTTTGTACCAAGTATAATCATCTTATTTATCCTACACGGTATTGAAAAGATTTATACCGTGATATTGAAATACATATTGTCGTCCATTACTACAATGAATAGCAATCAATGTTGGTTATAATAAATTTTCTACAATAATTTCTCTAATTTTTCTAACTTTCTAATTTAATTTAAATTCATTTAATTTTCTAATAGCATTGATACTGCCAATCGATCTGCAAACGATATTCAATATAATGTTGATATATTAAAAAATCCAATGCGCTTGAAAAATGTGTTGCTGTGCCATCTAATTGCACTGTTAAATCAGTTTAAAATTAATTTTAATACTTTAAATTACTAATACTTGAATAACATTCGCGCGTTCACGAATAACAGAAACTAAGGCTACTAACGTTCGGCAAGCAACAGATTTCCCTAGACCGCATGATTTTAAAAATCGAACTCCGTGAATTTCCGAATGCCGAAATAGCAAGAGAAGTGAGTCCCGGACGAAGCCGGCTGACCAATCTGCGGTATTACCCCGACGCCTAAGTCCCGGAGGCCCCTCGCGTTGACGCCGTCTCTAAACAACAACGACGAGAAACAGCGCCCCAGCGACGGCACCGGCAGTGGCAGCAGAAAAAGATTTTCCTACGAAAGCTCTTCTCAAGGATCCTTCGATGCTTCTTCCGCGAATAGAGAGAGAAAAATCCTTTCGGCCGCTGGCTCATCAGAGATCGACGTCGATCGACGACGTCGTCGACTTTCTCGGCGTGAACACGAGGTTGAAGCAGTCTGGCGGCACCGCCACGCAGCTCGGCTGCAGCTTGCTCTTGACGTTGACCTTGGGCGGCGCGGTGATGTCGAATTTGGACAGTAGACCCGTGACCACGACGAACGCGAATCCCTGGACGAGCCTCTGGCCGATGCAGGTCCGCTTACCTGTGGAGAACGGCACGAAGTGTTCTGGTCTGACAACTCGGCTGACGGTCGTGCCCTTCTCCTCTACCGTCTTCAGGAATCTTTCGGGCTGGAAGCTCTTGGCCTCCTTGCCCCAGTAGGTCTCGCCGAGGTTCATATCGTAATTGTTGACGAAGATCACGGTATCCTTGGATACAGGGAAGCCGCCAATTTCGGTATCTACGGTCGCCACGTGGGGTACGATCGGTGAGCTCGAGACTCGCAGTGTCTCCCAGATGGTCGCCTCCGTGAATGGCATGTCGAATCTGTCGTTGAGGGAGATCAGCTCGACGGAACCGTTCAGCTTGGCCTTGCGGCTGATGACCTGGTCGCACTCTGCCTGGATCTTGGCCTGGACCTCGGGATGTGTGACCACGTGGGCCAGGATCATCATGACGAGGTTACCGATCGCCGAGTGGCCACCCAGAAAGTCCTCTAGCTCGAACATTATGTGCTGCCAGGAGAGTTCAGACTCGTCACTCTCGTGATGAAGCAGCAAAGCATCGGTAAAGTCGCGAGGCACTCCGTTTTCACGGTCCAGACTAGCCCGTCGTGGTTCGATGATTTGCTTAAGGATGAAGGTACGGATCACAGTGGCCCAGTCGTTCAGGCGCTGCATGTGACCGGCATAGAAGATCTTGAGCCAGGGCAGGAAGTCAACTGCGTAGCCCTGGTTGATGTCCCAGAAGATCTCGTCGAAGATGCGCACCACACGGTTGAACTGGTCGTCGTAGTAGCCGAAGCGGGTCGAACACATGTACTGGGTGAACATGTTGCCGATCGCGGCGAGGATAACCGGCTTGACGGCGCGCTCGCCTTTCAGGATGCCAGAGTTTGACGGTTGACTGAGAAGATCCAGAAGCTGGGACATCTCGTCGACGGCAACGCGGGACAGCTCTTCCTGCTGGGAGCTACCACCACGGGGCGAGCAGAAGCTTCGGGCGATCGATCGGCGCTTGCGCTGCAGATCTGACCAGTCGCACAGGGCCAGAGCTAGAATTAAAAGGCGAGATTAGATTGACGTTGAGGAAGTTTTGGTGCTGAGGAAATGATTGGTCGCTGTTGAGTTGTATTTATACGGATGATGGGTAATAAGTAGTTTATAAGTAGTCAATTAATATGTGGAATAATATTTCAAACGATTATCGCCGGGAAATCTGGGAATCCCTCCGTCACGCTGCTACCGCGTCATTTTGATCGGATAGAGCAAAGCATGCCTGAATAATTAGTGACTGATTATGGAAAATCTGGCCGATTAATATAATTCAAGAACCATCCGCCATTAATTGTACAAAACCGCCGGAATCAGATAAAATTCAAACATTCGGAGACGGCATAATTAAAAGAGTAAAAAAACGTTGATGAAGAACAAGTCGATCGGCATGCTGTCACCCACGAAAAATATCTTGATACCAGCGCGTAATAGATCGGCAGGAGCGATTAGCGGTGGTTTGAACTTGACCCGAAAGAGCATCGCGGATTCTTTTACTGCCGAACTGCTCGTGTTCCGCATTCTGAAAACATTGTGTAATCGCGAAGATGATCTTCTGTCTAAATATGGAAGACACAATTTATCCCACACAAGTCCCCGGCCTTGGTTAATCCGTGGAATCCTCGAAAATTTCTCGGCTCGTAACTCGGCTTTATCTCTCTCTCTTTCTCTCGGCCGGCGGCTTCGCGAGTCCGAATTATAATTGCGATCGTTAAAAGCCATCCCCCTCGAGACGCAATTGAAACATTCCTCGGCGCTGATTTACGAGTGCGCCGAGCGCGCGCCTTGATTTACGAGGCTCTTAAAAAAAGGAAAAAATTAATAACGAGCGCAATGAATATAGCGAGGGCAAAAAACAAGACGCAAATTCGCCGAGGCTCTCTGTCGGAAGTGCGTTACACTTTGTTTATATATAAGCCCCCGACGTCTGATTAAAACAGCCGAGCGAGGAAACAAAACGGCTCGGCAAACAAAATTTGTGTTTTTATTTATACAGCGCATAATATAAGCGAACTAAAAATGCGAGAGGATGTATTCAGAGAGGCGCGCGTAATCCGCGCAGGGAAGGATGTAATTTATCCGGCATACTCGATCGTGCAATAAATTTCCATATCTAGTGCGCTTCTTCCACACACGTCTCCTCCGAAATTCAGCGAGCGCGAATTGAGATCGGTATCGGCCGGCGCGCCGAGATTTAACCGGACTTGCGCAAGCGAAAACTTTTGCCGCGGCGCCGCGTCGCCCAGGCAGATGCGCAAGCTGTACTTAAACACGTACAAGCCCGGCTTACCGGCTTCCAAGAAGACAGGCCTGATTAATTCGACTATAAAAGCTGGCTCGTTTCGCTTCCTGCTCCCGATGTATGCGATTATCCAGAGGAGCCGACCGGTCCCCCCCAGCCCTCCTCCGGCCTACCGGCTACGTCATGGTATATATGTTTTCGTGCGTGTATCTACATAAGCTGAGTGCAGAGCTCCAAGTCCCGAAGATGCCTCCACCTGCGGCGCGGAATGCCATGTCCCGCGGAAATTAAGAGTAACCGGTCGGATAACGATTTTCAAGAGATCGCCGACAGCAAGAGTACAGAGGAGAGTGAGAGAGAGAGCAGCAATGCGGGACAAAAGTCCAAGCTCGTGCAAGCCGGCTTTTTTCGGCTTGACTTTTGGTTTCGCGCGAGCTCGAAATTTCGTTTTCACGCGAAATCGGTATGAGGCGATGGAGTTTGGTACTTGCTGTCTGAGGGTGTTGAATGCAATATTCGTTTGTTGAATAATTGAGAAGTTTGATCTAGTTTATTATTTGGGTTTAATTATTCTTTTAGAAAAATCCTTGTTTATTAAAGTGAAGAAACATTGTGATTATTGTGAAATTAAGACGTGCCGTTATGATTAATAATGCTTTAGTTTAGTTTCGAATGACACTTTGTTTTAGGCAATTATCGGCAAATTTTGTAACGGTTTGACGCACGTTGAGATAATCTGGAAGCCTTATTTGATTGGAAAAGTTTGTAAATTTAAAAGGCCTAGTCGTTAGATCAGCGTATAACTGTAAATTAACTGCCTTACTGACACTATCGATGCTATTTTTAAAGACCGTATTCGATAAGATGATATTAATAATTTTGAATTGATCTTCTTTAGGTTACTAGGAAATTTCCTGAAATAAACAGGAAATTCTACCGAATTTCCAGGAACCCGTATGGAAATCGTACGCTACCAATAAATTTTATATAACGACCCAGCCGACCATTAACGAAATGAAGTTCAAGTCGGCCATTACAAATCCATTAACGCGATTATGAATAACTGTCGCGCTCATTTATTCGATATATTACGCAACGATCCCGCCTAATAAGATCGAAATCGGCCACTTCCTTATGGCCCCTCTCGGCTCTTCCCGAAATTCCCAAAGACGAATCGATTTACACACGCGTGAAAATCGCTTTCCACTGACACATCCCAGCCAGACGTCAGAATTAACGGCAAACCTAGCGGCACTCTCCTAAGGTTCTTCCTCATTTGAATAGCGTCCGATTAAATTAAATCAATGAGAAGCATCAGGCCTCGGGAGAATCGTCCCGGGCCGCATAAATAGGTCTGTGCTGTGCAAAATATCGGAAGTGACTCGGACAGATAAGGATGCAAAGTCGCTCGTGGAAAAACAGAGGCAAACGTTTTCGACTTCATCGGATCTTTCCAGTACCAGAGAGAGAGAGAGAGAGAGAGAGAGAAAGGGACTACTACGACGGCTTATGTAATCGATCGGCTGCCGATAAGTACAACTCGGCGCAAAAGCAGCTGCATAAACATTGACTAAATCTCTGAACGCTTATCAACGTCCGGCGTGAATCCAGAAGAGCATCGCGCAACTGTCTCCCGTCTCGGGCCGTGATCTGCATGTGCCCCGTCTGCTCTACTAGCGATCTCGCCGCGGGGAGGGTAACAGGATCGGCGCTACTCGAAAATCCTGAGAGAGAGTCTCGCGGGATTGTATAGCGGTAACGTCGTAAACATCGAGCAGGAGAGTGCATTTGCACTGGGCGAGCGCGCGCGGGCATCCGAGGGTCGCCGACCCAGCCGCGTGCGCGCGGCGCGCATATGTATATGTGCGCGTAAATACCGATTTTTCCGATGACGTCAGCCTGTACAACCTACAAAAATCGAGAGACAGAGAGAGAGAGGAGAGAGAGAAAAAAAGAAAGATCTGAGTCAGCCCGTTCACCGAGCCTCCGCACGCGCAGTGTCCTAATGATTTCTCTTCTTTCGTCACGCAGCGCGCTCGCGCCCTGCCCTGGTATGCGTGCGCGTGTGCTTTCCCAGCGTCGCGTCTCCTTTTTTCACTTCAGGGCGCGTGATTCATCGCTATCACAAGTGAATTTGCGGGGCGCGCGACTGTACCGTTAATCTAGATCGATGGCGATGATTACGCGCGCTCTCGGGCTTGATGAAAATAACAGTAAGTCGGCTTTAGGAAGCGGCCTGCCCCGTGGCTCTGCGCACACATCACGTATATATAGGCACGGCTGCTGTAACAACACCTAGACGATCATAGAGCCACGTCGCGCAGCGCGGTTTTAGGGTGAGTCACTTGTTTATCAGACCTAATTCGCGGCAAGAGCGATTAAAAAAGAGACACGCGGCTACCGCGGCTCGGTTTTCCCTACGCTTTCCTCTCCTTCCGAGCCGGCTGCAATGGAAAGTGTGCTGTAACTGTAATTTGTTTACCCGCGGCAACGTCGCGGGACGCTGTTTGCTTCTTTTCTAGAAGCAGCCCCGCTGCGGCTCTAAACGTCGACTTTCGTTCGCCAGATCTCGGCCTGAGATATATATATATATCATGAGCGCGCGAGTAAGAGCTGTATGGACGATTTGCCGCTGTATTGCATGACTTGCATGTTAACGCGATCTTTTGGATTTTTCGAGCGCGCCAAGAGAGTAACCCGGGTTTTTTTCTCGTTTCTCACGTGGACGATTCGCCGGTGTAGCTGTAAACGGCGAAACTCTGTTTTTTTTTTCCAAAAACGTGATGCAACGAAATTTCGGGGGAGAGAGTCGGGGAAGCGCGACGGCTCGAAAGCGAGCGTGAAACGCGACAAACTGGGAATTTGATTGCGAGCAGGTTTAGTAGCTGCTGGATTTGAATTGGCTACCACGTGCGGTGCTTTTCGTCTAGACGAACTATAGAAAAGACGCACGCGTATCAGCGCGATGCTGACGCACGAGGTGTTTTAAGGAAAACACTTCGTGGCCCACCATAAATACGCAAAAAGTTGGAAAATATCAATATTTTGAGAGCGCCGATAGATTTCACGTGGATCACGCCGGCCTTTGAAAAAGCTTAACGGCTCTGGAAGCCGACGTTATTATTGGAACATGATGTAAGTGATCACGTTTGCAATCAGACTTCTAAATGAAGTTTAAATATTGTCAGTCTGCAGGACACGTAATGTATCTTGGACTTTTTCGTGTTAGGTTTCATATTTAAATATTCCGCGTGTGCATGCGAGCTCCCTCCCTAAGCTGCTAAGCGAAAGTTGCTCGCAGACAAGCTGATCGAACGTTTTGTTCTTGTCGCGGATGAATTTTTTTTTTTTTTTTATAAATAAGGCCGACTTCGTAGATATTGAACGACAAACGAATTACAGCGTTACAGTAGCACTTTGGACTGATTTAATTTCTATGCTTGACGTATGGGCGATGTGAAATTCGCTGCTTTTAGAGTGATTCATTAATTTCTCTGAGGGTTGATTATTCATTCAATTATAGATCCATGTAGAGATTTAATTAGCCGTATCTAATCTTTGAATATCAATTATCTGTCTCGTAAGCTCCTGATAAGGGTATCTTTAAATTTTTGATTCGAGGTTAACCTATAACAAAAACCCGCGAATCCATGTAAACCACCGCAAGAAGAAGCCTGTAACCACCAAGACACCCCCAAAAAAACCAAAAAATCCCCAACAAAAAACCCCAGCCGCAAGCAAAGCTCGAAACCTAGAACATTCGAGGGCCCAGCAACAGCAGCGGCCAGTTTCACAATATCCCGCGTCTCTCTCGAGCGCGCGTGATCCTGCAGCCTGTCTCGCGCCGGCTGCATTAGAAAATAATCCCAAGCGAAAAATCGGCGTCTGCCCGTCGCTTAAAAACCACACGCTCGCGCACTCGATAGCTTTGTGACTTTCGAAAGTGGACTGGTTGCACCGCGCGTGTATGTCTGCACGCGCGGCAAAGAGCGAGACACATATATAATACGCGAGAGCGCGGGCATGTCTCGTATATATACACACGTGAACGCGCGCGCACGCAGCTAAGGTCGAAGATCGTGCTCCAGTTTTAGCGCTCGGGCTATATAATTCGCTACGGCCGAGGAATAAACGCGGAAGTGGACTCTTGCGACGAGACGAGTGACACGTGCACGCCTGGACTCTGAGCATATACCAAGATATGTATATAGAGTCTGGCTCTCGAGATACACGGCTCTCTTAACCCTATAAGAAGGAGAGGGAGAAAGAGGAGACAATGGGGTTAATGGGCGTTTAGCGATTCCTCGAGAGAGCGAGCCTGCCGATTTGCGCGCGCAAAGGTTTGAATCGCAGATAAGGCGGCGCATTAGTTTTTTAGATTCTTTTAGGCCGCAGCGATAAGAGCCGAGCAAGGTTGGGAGTAGCGGATTCAGATCGGAGTCTGGAGAATCGATGCATTTTTATGGCGAGGGGCTTTTAATGCGGATAGCGCGAAAGTCGCGGATTTCATTGATGAAGAGATTTGAAATACAGATGAGCGATGAGAGCACGAGATGCAGCTGAGAGAGAGAGGGGAGAATTGATCGTTGCCGTTTCGTTATTGTGGCGCGCTTTTGTACACAAAACTATAGTCGCTGCATTGAAATGGTATTTAGCAACGCGCTTAGTCTGATTTCTGCAATGGGAACGCTCGGCGTCGCGGCCGCAGAATTTTTATAGTTAAGTAAATGCGATTGTGCAGAGCTGGACAGAACGTTAGATAGGTTCTGATCTAGTTAGATCAAATTTTTAATGATTAGGCATTATTAATTAATTTTCTATTTGAGAAGCTTTGGTCATATTTGATGAAATTCTTGTGTAAACACTTAACGCCAATTTCGCGAAGTTTCCTATTACTGCTTAGTATGAAGTTGGTTTCGTGAACAATTTTTATGCAAATATTGCGCAAGCTGATATTGAATCTAAACGTTAATTATGGTACCGAGAAGTTTTTATATTTCAACAACCTAAATTTGCATCAAAAACATACTTTGAACGCAATTATAAGACTATTTATTTTACAAAAAATTAACATTAATTTTCAAAATCAGTCACCTATTTCTCCCTCACGAAAGCTGAAATTTCAATAATTCTGCCAAACAATCCCATCTACCCTTTCTATTCGCGCCTAAACAATTGGCGAACGCGCGCCACTTCACCCCTAAACATACCTCAAAACATCGCGCAACGACGTATAAACCAACTCGTCAATAAATGTACACACGCCAACTCCGCACGCGCGTGAACCCGGACAGCTAGGTATATTTTCAAAAGGGACGTAGCGCGTGGCGCATACAAATGCACGTGCACGAGACGACGACGACGACAGGAGACAGAGAGAAGTAGCCACCTTTCTCTCTTCTTTCTCAAGAACGGTAATCCAGATCGATAGGCGCAGAGCCGCGCGCGAGCGCGAGCCGCGAGAGCCAGCAAACGGGGTCATTGCCAGCTGCCCGGGGAGCATTTCAATAACGCTCATAATTCATCGTATCGCGCTATTTTTAAATGCCCGCTCTCAGCCAAGGGATTTTTAGGGGGCGGCTGGAAATTCTGGTTTTCGGCGTCTTTTTTTCTCTTTATCTTTGGTGCTATTTTTTTTTTTTTTTTTATCCCGAGAGCATAAACGAGTCGGCCGCGTGACGAGGAAGAAAGTCGAGGTCTTCATTGAGGCGGCCGTGCGGCGTGCTTTAAGGACATCGCCCCGATCGCTTTACGAATCATGATTGATGGGCTTTTTATTTTGATTTTGATCGCCGAATTCGTTTATTTTATACCCCGGCTCTCTCAAGCTCCCGATCAATGATTTAATCGGAAAGTCAAGAGGCTGCGCGCCCGGCTGGACCGCGATTAATGTTCCTCGACTTTTTTAATTGCTCGCGCTGCTGTTTGGAATTAATTTAACGATCAAAACATTACTATTGTTTGTCTTTTTTAATGAGTCGTCGGAGGCTGTGATTAATAATCGTTCTAAAAAGTACATAATTAAACTGAATGCCTATGGGGAAAATTTGAAAACTCCCCCTTTGCTTTTACATTGAACTTTACCTTTCCGAAAACTTGGTAAAATTGTTAATAGACACGCGAACCATAAAAAATAAATGCAACTCAACAAATCCAACCAATAAACAAACAAAAAAAAAAAAAAATAAAAAAACGAAAAAATACTTACAATTATTGCGATCGCCACCGAAGAGCATGTGGAACCTTAGGAAGTCGGGCCTGCCCCCAAAGTGGCTGCCCTTGGTAATGAGCACCTCCTTGACGAGGTTGTAGCTGCTGACGACCACGCATTTGGATACCCCCAGCTGAATCTCATAAATATCGCCGTACTCCCTGGCCATCTTGGTGAACGCCTCGAAGGGTCCGCCTGCGTCGCCAAGCTTGTGCATGCTGCCGATCAGTGGATAGGCCCTGGGTCCCCTCAGACTACGCTTGGCGCTCTGTGGCGCTTCCGGCTTGGCGCGCCTCAGGTAAGCCATGAGCCGCTCGATCATCTGGCTGACGAAGGCCAGCACGACGAGGAGCGCCGAGGCGCAGCAGAACAGCAGCCAGAACGTAATCGATCCCATGGCTCGTTCAAGGTCAAGGCCAAGGCCGTCCAGAGCTTTTTCTCTCTTCTCCGTTGTGGGGCCGGCCGGGGAGCTTATTCCCGGCTAATCCAGTTCCCGCGCAAGGAACACCGCTGCTCTCTCTCTCTCTCTTTCTCTTTCTCGCTCTTTCTCTTGCGCTCGCTTCTCGCGCTCGTTCGCTCTGTGTTTATTGTTTTTCTTAGCTCCTCTCTTGTTGCGGCAGCGAGAAAGCAAGCAGACCTTATTTCTTGGGACTGTTTGCCTCTTTACGCGTCTCTTTTTACTCGCTTTTGTAATGGATCGGCTGCGCTTCTTTTTCTTTTCCTTTCAATAGCGAGAAAAAGTTTTATTACGATTGACCGGGTGGATGTATAGCTATTGACGTGCTTTGACGACGTTCGGGGCCTGCCTTTTGCGCGCTTGCCTGCGCTAGCGAGTGCGACGAGTGTAGCTCTTCTGAAAATTCCTTGGATATTTTCTGACGATCGGCGAACTGCTGCAAGCGCTGCCGAATCGAATGAAGCGACGTAGTTTTTTTTTTTTCCTGGTTACCTGCACGGAAAGAAAGTGGTTTTTAATGAAAAATCATCTTTGCAGGTGACAACGCAAAGGCGTTTTAGTTTTTAATAAATTTAAATAATTGTAAATTATTAGATTATTAGGAAAAATTCAAACAATTTTAGTATCCATCACTTTTATTAAATTTTTATTATATAAATAAAAAAGAACTAAGAATTAAAATAATTATTTTTTTCGAAAAGGACACAAATGCAATCTAAATTTGATTAATGATTGTAATGAAAATCATATATTAAACCGTTAAAACTCGATTGTATCTGCGTAAATAAAATTTTGCTTTCATATGTATTTACCGAAAATATGATTAGTCAGTCTGAACAAATAGAATAGTTTGAATAACTTGGCGACTGTCTCACGACATTAACAAATTCATTTTGTCGCGGAATAAACTTCTACTTATAATTGAATGAAATAAGGACTATCGAAATTTTAACTGAAATTAAGAATTTTGTAATAAAAAAAATATGTATTAAAATTAAAAAAAAAAAAATAAAAATATCAGGAGTTAATGTAATTAAAAAATATCTATAAATAATCTAAAAAAAAAAATTATACGAACAGATGTATTTGTAAATGAAAGTACATTATTGATTCCAAGAGTAAATATCATAGTACAAATTCATGACAGTTTCATACTTAAAATCAAATAAATCAAATTTGCGCACTTTATTTAATAAACGCTACTTTATTTATTTCTTACTTAAACTGTAGCAAGTGAATACCGTAACTATTAAAAACTCTCTGTAAATTTATTTACAAACAAAAAGCACACTTCGCGAAAACAAGATCCGCGCAACTACTCAGATCCCCCTCAAACTACTCCGTAAAAAATCAAACTACAGCCCAAAAGAAACAAACGCGCCCCAAAACTCAAAACTCATTTCTCAAACTAAAACAAAAACCCATCCCTCTTATCCACTCCCAAACCCCCAAAAACCCTCGAATCAATCATCCACAAGAAAGCTTCACTTACCTGTCACTCTCCTTACGTTGACAGCTCCTCCGAAAGTTTCACCCTCTCTGAGCCCTTATCCAAACTCCGGCCGCAAAATCCTCCCGTGACTCCGTTAAAAAAAGAGCCAAACAATAATCCGCGGCTCACTGAAATTAGCTATGTCGCGTTATCCCCGCGCTGCGTTCCTATATATCAACACACAGGACACTAACTCTCCGGCTCGCTGTCCAGCGGCTCTCCTCGTTACAACGAGGGGTAAAAAAAGTCGAGATAAAGACAGACGGGAGACGCAGTGAAATAGAAAAAAAAAAGAGATATATCGAGTAGCTGTGCGAGTCAGTCTACGTCGGCTCGGCAAGTGGCGGTGGCAGGCAGCGGAGCGCGCGACTTATCCGAGCAGGATCGCGCCACGAAATGACGAGTGGAGACGCGGAGCAGGCACACTCCTTCTCTCTTATCCGCACCGGTGGTGGGCCGCCTGGCATATATGGGGGCTCTCGAACAGAGAGAGAAAGAGAGAGGGAGGGAGAGAGAGAGAGAGAGAAGGACGTCCCGACGTGTACCGTTAGAAATACGCCACCGGATGCGAGAGAGCCCCTCTCTCTCTCTCTCTCTCTCTCTCTCTCTCACTCGCTCTCCGAAGGAGTATGTATTTTTCTCGCGCGGCTATGTCACCTCCCCCCTCGATGCCCCCCCCCCCTACCAGGCCCCGCGCTCTCTGTGCATGCGCGCATAAGTGTGTGCACTTTCTTCGAGCCGGTATATTCTCCGTTTATCTCACGTTCGTGCGCGTGTACGCGGCGAGGATCTCGCGGCGCGGGCGAGAGAGAGAGAGAGAGTCGCGATGCCGCGCCGATTAGGCTTTCTTCCACATTCGCGCGCGCGCGCGTAAGCCAACGAGGAAGAAAGCTTATCGGGCTTATCGGGCCGATTACGGAGAGCTTGCGATTCGTGGGTTGGTTTCAGGGCTTGGGACTGGTGCGAGGAGGGAGATGGGGTTGGGAAGAGTGTTTTTTTTTCTTGGGGGTGAGGATATTTTTGATTGTGAAGAGATGTGGTGGGTGCTCGTGTTTCATCCCCTACTGATTAAACTGGGTCGTCCGCTGCGGCGCGAATTTGATATTTTCTTTTAAGAGGGCTTTTGAAGTATAAAAGGGTTATGTAATAGTTGGGGTTGCAGTGACGTAATAGAAAATAAGGGCTACGATTGTAATTTTATCTCTTATGAATATTATTTAGCTTTATTTTCTTAATAGATGTCTATTAGAAATAAAACTACTTGTTGCGCATACGCATAATGTATAATGACTTCAATACACTATTATTTCACATTAAATTTAATGTACAAGTCTTGTAGGCAAAATATTAATGCAACTAATGAACAGAGCATTAAAAGTAATGCAAAATTACATCACGTGTAATAAAAATATAAAAAATTTTTTGTTTACATGAGGCAATATTTTTAGATAATACTTATTTATGATTGTAATTTGATTAACGTGTCCTTGAAGCTTGCTTTAATCTGCAAAACTTCAGGAGAGCAACCCCTTATCGTAAGAGAAGCGTGATCTTGACAATATTCTTGTCGTGTATCTGTATACCTGGTTGATAATTTAAAAAAAAATGCCACTTTTGATTTAGATTTACAAATGTGCAGCGTTTTATAATATTTGTAATTTATACTTCCTAAAAATAACAACAATTTTAAATCAGACAAGTGTGAATAAGAATTTTCGAGTATTATATTTAAGCGAGCAACGGTATCAGCTATCTTCAAATATTGCAGTTAGGTAAAGTATTCTACGAATTTGATTTTTATATCAAATAACAGTAAAAAGAAACTTTATCTCTTTCGACGACTATTACAAACACCTTAAAAATACATTAATCGTCGCTCTCATTGATTTAACGATATGTTTTCATTTTTAAATGGCTTTGAGTGTCAATAATGTCCAGTAATAATAAGACAAAGATTTGAAATTAGCGAATCAGAATAGTCAAGAGCGCAATTTCAAAATAACATTAATTTTTTATATTTTTCTATCGTCATGAATACAATATATTTTATGATAATTTATTTTATGTATAATTTATTTAACTTTATATTATTCTACTTATGTAGTTTTATATTCTTAAAATAACGTGGTCATAAAAAGGGTAAAAGTTTCCGTAAATAAAACAATTTTCACTTTCGTTCGTGAATATTTCAAAATGTTTGACGGGAATTCATCCGGTTGGATAAAATCATTACACAACATCCTGGATTACAGAGTCTTAATTCAGGACTATTTTGTTTTGAGAATGTCTCAAAACAATTTAAAAACGACGAATTGTTGATAACAAGGCCTTCTTATAAAAGCGTATTAGATAATATGTTATAAAGTAAAACATGTTGAAATTAAAAACGTTACCATTAACATGACCTAGTGGTAATACTAGATTTTTTTTATATCGTGATCTACAATAAATCGCAAACAAATTTTTTGATAAATAAATTAATTGAAATTTTTCTTCTTTACAAATTGAAAATAATTTCTACAAGAACCTCAGAAGATAGTAAAGAACTTTCTGTAGAGCTGTTTGGAATATTCTAGAGATAAGGACTAATCGCATAAGCATATGCTTACCTTACTAAATATCGCTATTTCTAGAAGTTCTCATTAAATAACTTAATGCTTATTAAAAATTAAAATCGTGTGCATATCTAATAACATCAGTTATATTAGAAGTTAACTAAAAAAAAAAAAATGAGAAATGTAGGTGTACAGAGATGCTATTAAACTGAAGAATATCACGCTCTAAATCAACCAGGAAATAATGTCTGTCATTCGGAATAAAACAATGTGTTAATAATTATTCTTTAATAAAGTTCTTTACAACTTTTTAATTTATCGATTAAAAAGATATAAAACTAACGATTTAATGAGAGCTTGATAACAGTTGAAAAATTGAAACATTTGTATGATTCAGCAAAATAATTGCATCTTCACGAACCGTAATATGGAAAAAGATAAGAAGACGCTTACGCTCTAGAATATTATAAAGATTTATAATAAGAACGATAAAAGATAGCGAGTCTGTGGACCATATAAAATTAAAGGAATAATAATACTGGTTCTTGCTTACAGAGTGATGATTAAGGAACGAAAAAAAAAGAAAATAATCTAAAAAAAGGACAAGGAAAATGCTCAGGTTATTCCCATCACACTGGATCTTCTTTTGACAAGAGATGAAGATCGAGGACTTCGGTTTTTCTTATGCTCTTTACTTTCCTTCAAACGTTCACTTGGATTTTCCTTTTAATTAATGTTATTCATCTTTAACAAAAAAGAAGAAAGTAGCTAGATGTAAATATTTTATTGTTTATTTATTCTCTATTACTTTATCATTTACTTTTAAAGTAGCTGCTTACTTTTGTTGCAATGTGTAAGAATGAATTAATGTCTTTATTGCTTATTGACGTGATGCAATTATTACTTGCTCTACAAATATAGCAGAAGAAATTTTTATAGAGTGTAAATCCCTAACCTTGACATCATATCATTAGCTCCTTGTATGCATAGCAAAGATATCGAATCATTTAATTGATTGACTTATGCAGTTCACCAATGTTCTATATGCCATTTCAATTGCCGAGGTACGTTTTTATATTTTTGTAGAAAAATTTATGTTTCTTTATAGTTCAATATAAGGTATAAAGCATCGTTTACATAGTTGTATTAGTTGCTAAATTTTCAAAGTAGAGGTACTTTAAATTTTCCGGTAATCCATATTGATTTTGCAATGTAAGTATAAAATATTGTTCTTACAGAAACTTAAGTTTTGGAAAAGTTAAACACAAAAAGTAAGTAGTTCACCATCCAGTTCTAAAATGTTTAAAATTTTTTAGTAATTTATTTACCCTTTAACCACTAAAGAATCATCCACACATCTTGCCCTCTCAGCAGCATCAGGCGCCTTGTTTGCAGCATCAACTCAACCCAAAGCCACTGCAAAAAGTAATAAATCTCTCCCTTCAACGAAACCTTCAGAGCCACACATAACGAAAGGATTCGCACCAAAAAGGCGTCCTTTAGAGAAATGACATCATGCCTTGGTTAGCTCGTCAACTCGCTGCACAAAACGATCGGCACATTCTACATGTGACGTTATAATAGTCATGGCCACCTTTCCTAACGGCCGTTGCACAAATTCCCATTACCTAGTCGGCAAAAAGAGAGGCGATAAAAGCGCGAGCTCGCTTGAGAAGCGAGAGCGATCGAAGGATGCCGCGCGCTGAAAATTGCATTAGCGGATAAGTCGATTGCCTCGACAATGCTGCGAGAGCGCGCGCGATGAAAATGATATCGAGGGGGGTCCGGTAATGGATTTCGCCATTAGGTTAGCCGAGAAATCGAATACGCGCGCTCGCCAATCCGGCGTGCATTATCACTTTCACGCGAGCGATTGGCCGCCGTGCGAGGCACGTTTGTCGGCTGGACAACCTCTGCTCGGGTATAAATTTTTCAAGCGGCCAATTAATTAACGAAGAAACGGACGGCGCAGCGCTAATTGTACTAAATATTAGACACGCCGCTGCTGCTGCTGCTGCTGCTGCCGCCGCTGCAGGGAGCAAAGAGACAAGGACATCGAGAGAGCCGATTCACTACGGCTCTCTGTATAGCGGCGCGCGCTTTTCTTGTGCAACCAGAGGATTGTACTAGCCCTGAGAGTTGGAGAATCGCTTGCAGTTCTGGCGCTCTGTTTTTCTCCTCGAAACCTTTGAGCTGTTTTAGCGAGCTGGTTCGAGTTACTATTTTGACACGTGCTTCAAGTGTGTAGGTGTGATGAAAATGTTTTTCTTTAATGCGATGCAAGTGTTGTAATGAGGCGCTTTGTAGTAAAAGACGAAAATTATTTGAGAGAAAATGTTGAGCGTTTAGATTAAGAGCTCGCATCGACTACGACTTGACACAGTTCTAAAACTTCACTTATGAAATACTTTTCTGCAGTGAAAGCAAATTTTTGGAAAGTCATGTATTCCGATACTACTATATTATGTTATTAAATCTAATTTTGCATCATTGCTGTAAAATAATATTTTATGGAAATAAAGACCTTCAAAATAAACTTCACGATTATAGCTCTCACTGCCATTGCTTACACAAAATAGCTTGACCTGCGGCTTTGACATAGAATAATCACAGGAAAATTTATTTAATCAATTTTATTTATTATTTTTATTCCGAATTGACATATTGAAAAGATTAATTTTGAAAAAATTATTCACATTACACCAGTCAATTAATTCATAACTTTAACCTCCACCAACTTACTGGCGAAAAAGTAAAAGCTAACGATACTTTTCACCACATCAATAAAATCTAAGAGGCAAGCTTTAAAAGCAATACTAATAAAATCCAACTTCAAAGAGGCAAGCTTAACAACCACCGCAGCAAACTCTCCACCAACCCATCCACAGCTTCTCCGAAAAACTAAATTTTCCCCATCTAGCCAAACTTCTTCACATCTTAAAAACGAAGACTAATCACCAAACAGAAAAAAAAAAGAAAATTCCAACACACGCACGTGCTGCGAGCGGAAACGCAGAGCTCGCGCGCGCGAGGCAAACGAGGAAGAGAGTAGCGCGCGAAGTATAAAGCCGAAGGAGGCGGGGGCGGGCGTGAAGAAAAAAGCGCGCTCGTGAACATAATATTTCGCAGGAAATACGCGTCAGCAGCGACGATATTAAAAGCCGCGACAGTCTCTCTCTCTCTCTCTCTCTCTCTTTCTCTCGCTTTCGTTTCCCTCGCGGTTATATACCGGACGAGCCTCGCAGGAATCGAGCCTGCGCGCGTTTAAGTAATTGTTTGAGTCTCTTCAGTCGCGGGAGATTAAGTATTTTTGTATTAGCGGTTTAGCTTCGCGGAATCTTTCTTGATTCATCGTCTGGGACGGCTGTGAGGAGCTTGCTTCTTTTTCCTTCTTTCGAAAGTGAACTTGCAGTTTTTTGTATAGATATACGCTTTTGTTGGGAATGGGAATGGGCCTGGTGAAGTAGTCTTGCTTCGATGGAAATTCGCACACGTGGACGTCGGCGCTTTGCTGCGAGAAATTTTGGGATCATGTAAGGAGAGAAGTATGTTAATTATAATTTCTAGAACTGAGTTTCACCAGAGGAATAGTATGTATGAAGTTTACTGCATACATTTACAAAGTTTAATTCGCGCGTACGTTGCAAATTTAATTATAAGTTAATTACAAGCGATAGGCTCTCATTCATAAAATCAACGCGCTATTGGGCAACGCGTCAATTTAGCATAATATTTCAACAGCACCTTCAAAGAGCAACGAGCACATAAATAACGAAATCGCCTGCCAGTCGGCCAATCTCGAAAAGCCCGAGTTTATCGCAAAAAAATCGAAAAACAAAAAGGCAAAAAACCAACTGCAAGGCTATATCAAGCCACCAAATTTCTCGATATCCCAAAAATTAATCAACACATCAGATCGGCAATAATCGCAGCTGGCCCGATAGTGTCCGAAAAGTCAGTGGCGCATCATCGCCGCTCTCTTTCTCTCTTAGCCGTGTCCTTGAATCGCGGCGCGACCTTGCACGAGCTGCACTTTATTTTCGGCACGTTTCCAATTGCCGTGGCGCGTGCGCGCATCTATGTGCATTATTATACTTGTGTGCGCTGAGTATCGCGTGCGCGCGCGGCGCGTGTCAAGCTAGCCTACGGATATCGCTTTTCGAAAACACGCGCCAAAAGTAGTTATTTTTTGCGCGACTATGTGAGAAAGCGAGAGGGTGGGAGAGAGAGAGAGAAAAACGAGCCGAGGGCGGAAGCGCGCCGAGAGCTTGGCGCGTGTCGCACCACCGGGAGCTTATCTAATGTCATTACAATGATATCAGTTTACGGCGCGCGATAAGCCCGATTTTTATCCCGAGGCCGCCGGTATCGCGCCTCATCTTGTATTGTCTCGCTGATAAGAGCGGCTCGCCCCCGGCGCTCGCTGCGTCTCTAATTTCTCCGCCAGCTTTGTTTCCATAGGTGAGTGCATATAAGCGCGCGTAGGCGGAACCAGCCGACCGGTGTGTGCGAGCTTCACTGGGGCAAAACTGACATTGCAAATAGTTGGGCAGCTCGCGCGCGCGCGCGCGTGCGTGAGCCGAGCAGCGATCGGCAGAATTACCGGCCGCCTGCTCGCGCATTTACAGATTCCGAGAAATTGCTTTTTCTACGCTTCTGGGAACGATCGAAGTGCGCGATCGTACCCCTTGCGTTTCACTTTTTTCTTTTCGGACACGCGTTGAAATTTCGTTTTGCTTTTATTTTACGGAAGGCGTGTTTTGCGAGCGGCCCCGCAGGGAATTTTAGTTTGGCGAAAATTTACTCGCCGATTCGAGGAAGATGGTTTTAATGGCGCGGACTGTTTGAGCGCTTCTGAATTAAATGCTGCAAGCTGAGCGGAGGCAATGTGTTTTAGAATGTTTTTGAAATCCTCGATTAGTATTGGCTGAAGGAACGGTATATCGTTTAAGGTTACCCAATTTCAAAACGATTTTAAAGATATTTCTTTCGAGCGCTGTGCATGCATGGACTGAAACACACAAATATTAAAAATTTCGTACATTTCACGTGCATTCAAATTAAAGTAATTGTCAATTAATGTTCTTTTAATGCACGAATCGAAAATTTTGCTTCGAGTGCATACAATAAACGTAATGAAGAATTTGTAAATTTAGTAATATTTTTTTAACTCTGGTGTAATGAGGATCATTTGAATGCAATTAAAAGTTTTTGACATTATATACAGCTTTCGTGCAAGATAAACGAAGTTGGCCCAAGAATGGTCAAAATTTTGATAATTCTGTTATATTAGACAGAGTTTAGCTAAAAAGTTTTCAAATTTTTTAAAGATTTATTCGGATTCAGTTTGGAAACTAATTAAATCTCGTTTAGTAAGCGACAGACAGTATTTGTCGAAAAATTTATGCCAAGTTTTGTTCGAAATAATTCATCATTATAATGGAATCCAGATTAATCAGTTAGTCTTATGTAAAATGCAGTAGAGAAAAAATAAATCCAGTTAACAGTTAAAATAAAGAAGATTCCCTTTAGCCTATCTCAAAAGTAATCTACTAGTCGCATACGTTATTTCGATATTTCAATTTCAAATCAGGAGGAAAAAACGATTCTCCCTTTAAGAGGATTTCCGATAAATGCGAGTACTCGATCTGATTTGCGAAGACACTGTAGGAATCACCGTATCGCTTTAAATTACAAATGATCCTCAAAATAAAATCCTGAACTTTCGAACTTCGAGAAATCTGGGTTTTGGTAAATTCCCAAAACAGATTTTTTTATGTCAAATTACGATAATAATTAAAAATGTGTCTTAATCTTTTGATAGGCTTTTCGTGTGCGGCACGAGGCATGGCTTAAAAATGACGAGCTGGAAAAAATTGTGGTAGATCAGGGATCAGCGTTTCGTTTACTACAAATGAAGCAGAATGGAAAATTTTAGAATCACAATTTAAGATCAGCTAATATAGACGGTGTTTAACCTTGTAGGAAAAAATTGAATTTTTATCGTGATTTTATGGACTTGGTAGTTTTTCGCGGCCTCCTACAACTTTGTTTCATGCTTTCCTTTTTCTTTCTATTTAATCGCGTTCAACTCATCATTAAAAAACAATTGAAGACCAAATTAACCGATAAAAATTACCCGAATTTTTGTCGCCCGTTAACCCGAACCCAAACGTTAAATGCCAACCGTAAAATCTCATAAAATCTTTATCTTTTATCACATCTCTCACAGAACACTATAAATTCTTGTCCCCGCTCTTAGATAGATGTCACTTCACTCAAAAGACGTTAACCAACAGAACCGTCCAACCGCTTCTCAACAAAATAAAACCATAATAAAAAAGCAAAACCGTTAAACCAAGCTTGCGCCAATAGAGCAAATCGACATCACCGCCTTTCTAAAACCTAACTGACCATAGACGCCGAAAGGGTGATCAGCCTTCAAATGATTAATTCACCCGCGCGCAACTATGTACTTTTGCAACGGCCGTAAGATTCAGCCTTCGGGTGTACATGAGAGCATCGCTAGAAGCGAGCCTCGGAGAGCCGGTCCTTGAATCACGTATACGAGAGCCGCCGAAATTGGCATGACAAATGGAACGAGGGAGGGACTCTCGTACGCAGCAATTCGAGTTTTTTTTTTTTTTCGCGATCACGAAATTCGCTCTTTCTTCTAAGGTGTCGGGCCGCTTACACGCACACAGAGTAGAGGAATGCCAAGCGTGTATAAGCAGCTCTCAGGCGAGAGCGCGCGCTGAGTGGCCGTGAACGGGGCGCAAATGCCTGTGTGTGACCTGGGTCGATGCGATCCTGCCTTCGTTCAAGGTCGCGCATACAGGAGGAATAAACTAAGTGAGCTTTTGCGCAAGAGCCCGAGAGAGCCGGATCGTCCATCAACCGAGGACCATCTTATCCCGCTGCGCGGTGTGTCTGCGTTAATGGCTCGCCCTCGCTTGTTTGCTTAACGACTTCTTTTTTTTTTCTTTTTGCTTGAACTTGATCTAGTTGGACATTCGGCTATTTTGATCGCTGGGAACGATGGTTTTGACGAATGCGAGGATTAGCTTCGGGATAATTTGAAAACGTTCGGAATTTGCGGCACTTTTTGATGCGAATTTAGAGGCGATGTTTAATTCAACGAACTTCTAAGAGTGGCTAGTACTGCATTACCTTATGACCTTCAAAAAAAATTTTGCCTATTTTAAGCATAGTTTATTTGTAGTTGGAGGATAAATAGAGCAAAATAAAAAGTGTAATTTTTTATAATGATTTTAAAGTGTAAAAAAATTCGCCGAAATCTTTATTGAAAATTGATGCTTTAAACTCATTTTAAAAACCCTTGAAATAATAATGAAAAATAAGTAAATAAACAGTTATAAGGTAAAAAAAATCATAATAATAAACCCGGGATGTGTAAAGTCAAGTTAAAGTTTAAATTTACATAAGCAATGATGTTGTAATTTTAGGTTAATATTTGACCTACGTATCCAAAATTTAAGATAATAATATATATTACAATTGAAAAGGTACACGTTTGGGCATATATTAAAATATGTTTTAAAAATATAAATAAAATTGAAATAAAACGTAATAAAACAGTCGCCCGTTATAGTTCGAACGTAAGAAAAATTTTAAATTTTTTTAGAGTACAGTTTGAGTTATCAAATCATGTAGCAATATCAATAATAGAATAATAAGACCTTTCTGACGTTAAAAGAATCTTACCTGACGTATTTAAGACGTCAATGAGACTTTCTAAAAATGGTAATCTCTAGTAAAATAGTTCACAATTGATCGAAGATAAAAAAATAGGTCAAATCTGTATATTTACCAATTTGATAACAATATTTCTATATGTATCTATGAAATTTATAAAAAATGAAATGATTAGAGTCAATTTTTGATTATCTCTACAAATAATGTATAGTTTAAAAATATTTTGTTTTATTCAGCATTTTCTTATATATTTATAAGTTTAGCCACCCCTTGATCAATATCCTTATGCGTTAAAATGTTTGTGAATCTTATAAATGACGAAGTAAAATGGTTTATTTTTTGTTTGGATAAAACGTTTTTTTATTATTCTGGATATTTCTTAGCCTTTAAATATAAAATAAATATTTTTGATTTTTATACTAATATTAGTAAGTTTTTTTTTATTGAATGCTTTATACTACTCTGTAATAAGAGTTATACAGCTTTACAATAAGTAATATTAATACATCGTCGATCTGGAGGAAGAAGGTGCCTTTTCAAAATTCAATTAAAAACGGTGCCATTTCAAAATTCATTTGGAAAAGATGTCATTTCAAACTTTTTTGGAAAAGGTGTCATTAGAGGGAGCAAGCACAAAGTGCCAATTAAGAATAATTTTAGTGAAATGGCACATTCTTGTCTAAGGTCATTTTTTAATAATTTATGAAGACTATCGTTCTTATATACCTATACGGGTATTAAAATAGTACATTTCGATACTAGTGCGAGGGAGTGATTTAACCTCGTGGGGACATTTGCGCTCAAGCGAAGCGAGGGTAAATATTCCACGCGACGTCGAAATTACTTCCTCACTCGTGTACTCGAACCATATTTTTCCATACGAACCATATTTATCCATACGAACCATATTTTTGCATACGAACCACATTTTTCCATACGAACCATATTTTTCCATTTTTGCACAAAACGAGAAAATTAATACAATTATTAAAAATTGAACTTAGAACAAATTTTTAATTAAATAGTACAATGTATGTACCTCTAAAATGATTCATTATAAACAAACAAAAAAAATCAAGATAGAAAAATTTGTGCAGACAATAAAGTGCAAATTTAACTAAATTTTTTCTAAAATGGCACTTTTTCTGAAATGGCATATTTTTTCAAATTAATTTTGAAATAGCACCGTTTGCAACTGAATTGTCGAATGGCACCTTTTTCAACTTAATTTTGAAATGTCACCATCTTTCTCCAGACCGACGACATTATGTTCATCAAGGCCGCTTGTAATGTTTTTTCACACTTAAGGAAATTACAAACATATTTACATGCAGTAATATTAGTAAGCTCATCATTAAAAACGAATATTTGTAATTTTTACGAGATAAATATAATAATACTCTGATCACTTAATTCATCATTCATAACTAAAAATGAACAAAGATCTGTTAGGATTCAAAAGTTTTAATTGGCATAGAAAATTTACCATATTCTGGGAAGAATTCCTGGTCAACAAATGTTAAAATGACACTTATATACAAATTTTGGAAATACTTTCAACAAAATTTCTAGATAAATTTCATTTTAAGGTTTGTTAACCAGGCATTCTGCCCAGAATGTACTCAATTTTCTGCCAGGGAAAGAAATATATTTATTTATAGAAATATACCACTAAGTGTTGTGCCTTTTCAAGCGTTGCTATCTTTAAGTGGATTCTGATTATATTATTTTTTGTAAACTAGTACATTATAATACTTGGAGCACAAATAATGTACAAAATTACTGGTCCTTATATTTTTCCCAATAACAGTAAGTTGTCAGACTTAAATCAAAATTAAGTTTTAAAAAATAACATGAAAAATCTACTAATAAACCAATAAGAATCTCAGAAAATGTAATGTTATTCACTAGAGAACTATTATGTATCCATCCGGTTAAAAATGTCGGTGCCGAATCAGCATCGAAATCCGTGCCGAAATCGACTTTGAATCAATGCTGAAACGGCGCTGAATTAATGCTATATCGGTACTGAAATCCGTTCAAAAAACGTGACACTAAGAAATTCGGTTCGAAACCCGTGCGATTCAATACTGTCTTTACTTAAGTAACTATAATCGAAAATTATTGAATATTTTTCAATTATTGTTTTTTATTAGAATATTAAAAACTATTAAAATAGTATATTTTTATCATTTATTTTTTAATGTTTATTTGCATTAATCTTCCTGTAAAAAAGGTGATGTTTGGATATTATGAAGCCAAAAACGTCTTGTAATTGATCCATGTTCTCTGGGCATGCGTATAATGTTGAATTTAATTATACACTTACAATAACGCTAATTGTTAATATCATGGTACTAAAGAATTTGATAATGTAAAAACCACGTGAACCTTTCTTGTAGTCTAGGATCAAACTTTTAGAATCCAACAACTTCAGATTGTTCAACTTCACTATGTTACTAACAATGACCGATACAACGGAGAAGAGCTACGAACAGTGTACAACATATATACTATTCCATACTAAATTCTTTTACCTGTAACCTAAAACTGCAGCTTGATTTTCGCAAAAAGATTATCATTTAAAGAAATAGATGTTTTTTTTTCAATTTTAGTAGAATTTCCCTATATACTGTACGAAAATTTTTACAATATTGAAAAAAACTGTTGTAATTTTGCACATTATTAGTATTAATTATATATTAAAGCAAAATTTAGAGCGTGTAATGTACACGCATCGGAAAAAATATTTTTCCGAACATCCGTAATTTTAGTATTAAATACAAAGAAACCTTATAACCAATTTTTAATTACTTATTTATAAAAGTAAATCGGTACTGAATCCGCACGATTAACTCAGCACTGCTTCAGTATAGATTTGGAGTTGATTTCGGTACAGATTTTATTGTTAAGTCAACACTAAAATATTTAACTCTTGAAAGAATTGTAATAGTTTAGTGTATTATATAGTTAGAAGTTATCATTCGCAGGTCGTAGTTAATTAATGGTTTGAGAAATAAAATTCCTTTATTGATCTTTGCAAACCATGGTTTTATATTAATACATTTACAAAGTCAAGTAGATTAGTGTATTAAATAAGTAAATATTATAAAAAGATAAAAATAACTAAACAATTTTGTAAAATTATTAAATATAACCTTTTAAGCCACATTTATTTGATGTCACAATACCATACATAATAATATTTTGAAAGTTACTATGTAAAAAAACTATTATTTGAGATTAAAAATCGCTACGATCTAGAAAGCACCTTTTGTTATTATACAATTGTATTATTATTTCTACACCACTGGATCTAGAACCTTAGCATATGTTAAAAACAACGCTTTATTTTAAGATATTAGGACGACATAAAACTGTAATTAACAAGATTAACAAAATAATTATTTAAAATATATTTTCTTAATATTAAAAACAATTATTAAGAAAAATTACAATTTTAACCTCGAACTATAATAGATTTAAATTAAAATAACAAAAATTATAGCTATATCTAATAATTATGGTTCCAAAGTTGATGTACGTATTTAAAAATTAGCAATAAAAACATTAAAAAAAAATGATTACCCCAATGCACAATTCTTTTATTAAATGGATTCTTAATTTTATTTTTCATCGAATATTACAATTGTGTATATTTAAATTATAAATAAAGTATTACAACATTAATTTAAAAAAATTAATTCTTTTTATTTACAACAAACTGGTTTTGTTAATTTAATTAAAAATTATTATTTAATTCATAAAGATTTTCTTTGTTTAAGTTTTGATTTTTTAATTTTTTTAGATAAATAAAATTATTTTTTAATTTTTGACAAAGACTGTACGTATTTAAACAACATGACGGGTTTATCTGAATTTAGAGAATATTTCATTGACAGTTATTTTAATTCATATTAGAATGAATTAAATATAATTTGGTATATGGTAGTAGCCAGTCTCTACGTTACGTACAATCCTGTTATAAAATAAAGCTACCTTATAAATGTAAAAAAATGATCGAAAAATACGTTTTAGTTTAGAAATTAAACTATTTTTAAGCTATTTTTTTGACTCGTATTACCTCTTTTTTTATACCAAAATATGCTCTGAATATATGCATCATCTGATATAAAAAAAAATATTAAAATTATCTAAAAATAAATGCGCAGAATTTGCTTTATTTTATTAATAAAAATAAAATAAAAACGTTTTAAAACTAAAATATTGTACTTCTTATGTCCATTATCTCAACTAATGACGTCAATAGTGAAATAGCCTAATAAGCTGTCTGCTTACGGCAAAATGATACGCGTCACTTTGTGGTTTTGCGTATTTTAATTTTGAAGCAAAATACACAATAACGCACGTCAGTCTCTGGTCTAGGGCCAGATTGTCGTAATGATCAACAACAACATCGCCATTCAAAACTTAAGAATCCTCCTTTTTCCAATTTAACATTTCTTCCTGTCTGTATAATCAGTGTTTTTTATTAACTCATCTTCTCAGCTTTTGCAAACTACATTCTCCCACGACTTCCCGAATCTTGGTGAACGAGAAGGACAAGAAGTGAGAGAAAAAGAGAGGGAGAAAGAGAGAGGGAGAGAGAAAGAGAGGGAAAGAAAGAGAAGCCAAACGAGGAAAGGAGAGGAGATTACGGTCTACTTTTGAACGGTGGAATCCGCGATCAAAGAGAGATAACGCGTTACTTCACCGTGTTATGTCAGACGTTTTTTTAACGTCTGGAAAAGAGGATGTATTTTACAGATCTGGTTTTTAACGAGCCGACCGGACGAGGCTCCGAGAGACCGAGGAATGATACATAATTCAATAAAATTATTCGTTCCTCTTGCCACTGATTGATCGCAGGTCACATTGAATACATTTTTGATTTTTGATTTTTAATTTGGTGAAGAAGATAGTGATGCTCGTAACACGGGGCTTACTTTTCATTTTCACTTGGTAACAGCTAGGAATGAGTTAGCATATTAAAGTAAATAGACGTACGCTTGTAAGATAAGTGCTAGTGATATGCACACTTTAATTATATATACATTATACATTATCAACTTGAAAAAGTACTTTGTAATTCAAGATACATTTTAAATAAGTTGTTAATTCACTTTCAATAAGTTGATTCTTGCGATTACAAAATATTATTGTTTATTTAACTCTCTTTCTTAACATTAAACTAACATTTATTATAATTTATTTATTGCCTCGACACAAGTCTTCTACAGTCAATATACTTTGCTATTTCGCGTTTTTCTAAAATGACTTAAAAATCGTTAGTTCCCCTTGGAGAGAATTAATTAGATTCTGGGCAGAATTTCTGGTCAACAAACGTTAAAATGACACTTATCTAAAAATTTTGTTCAAAGTATTTCCAGAATTTTCAAATAAGTATTATTTTAACATTTGTTGACCAGAAATTCTGCCCAGAATCTGGTCAATTTTCTACCAGAGTCCTGATTACAAAAATTACCGAATTTAATTATCATTACGTATCCCAATCCCAACACATCTTTAATCCAAACAACCAGTTAAAACCAAACAAAAGCAAAACGTATGCCCCAGCATCCAAAGCCAGCAAGCAACTCCAATAAATGCAACGAGGAAAAGAGCCTCTCTCGATCTCGCTTTCGTCGTATGTCGCGCGCGCTGCTTCAATCGGTCACTTTCCTCTCGCGCGCTCGCGGAGAAGGAGAAAGAGTCTCGCCGTTCCGTGGGATTCGCGCCGCGCATATTTACATGCGTGCACGCGCGCGCGCCTGTGTATATATGTATGTACATGCGCACCTGTTACGCGGCTATATGCCACAGCCGCGAGAGTGACCGGGCAATGCGAAACAAGAAGAGCAAGAGAGAAAGAGAGAGGCAAAGAGGGAGAGAGAGAGAGAGAGAGAGGAGAACGTCAAGACCTATAAGGAAGAGTCAGTCAAGTTCAGGGTCTTCCAGTTTCTCGACCGGCTTCCAGGGCGAGACGCTCGAGCGCGCGCGAGGACGCCGAGACGCGATGATTGGCCCCCGCCGGCATTCTACGAGACAAGTCCAAATTAATCAGCTGATCGCCGAGCGAGCACGCTAATGCCTTTGCCGACTGTAGATGGTAATTAAAAATTTTGCGCTTCGGCTCATTTTTTTGTTCGCTTTTTCGTTAGTTTCGCGAGCTGAGATCTCGCGCTCTGGGTCACGGGTTCTTATATGAGAAGTGACTTGCTATTTTTGGTCATAGATGTTGATTAATGGGCTTTGGTCCCGTAGATAAGGACTATTTTTATGGCGACGGTTTTTTAAATTTATACCTATTCGCAAGCAATTCTTCGTTCTCAAGAATAGATTGTCTAATAATTTAAGAAAATTTAAGCTAAATAAAAAATAGCTTATTACGAACATAACGATTCAATTTGTCTTTTGCGATTTGAAAGGGGCCACATACTAAAATAATATCATTCATATATCTGGATAAGTTAAGTAAAATCACAAGGTTATTTTCAAAATAAATTAACATCTGCCTCTGACACTTGCCATTGGAGGCGCTACCGTACCCATGACAATATCATCAAAATAATTAAATATTATTGGTATCAAAATTCAATGTTAAATTCAACATTTTTTGCCAATTGCCTCAAAGCATCTTTTTAAGATTACATTGAACTAACAATATTTATCCATTATATAGTTTTTTATTTGATAAAAATTTAATTATGAAGGCCCCATAAGAAATCTTTAATTTATAATGTTTATCAAGATATTTCTTATAACAATATTAGGGAAGAAAGATGGCGTGGCAATCGCATTATTATGAAATGAAAAGTAGACATACCTAGAACTGTATTTAAAATCTAAAGACTTTGTAAAATTTAAATAATTTAATATTTTATATAAGGTTAAGATACGCGTTAGAGTAATTTGAGTTTATTAGATCAATAGTACTTAAAGAAATAGATTTGGCTTCAAATACAAGCATTTTACAGACCCTAATAAAAATGGTACAATAGATTAGTAGAGTATTCTAAAATTATAAATAAAATTTCTATTAAGTGTTAAGTCGCGTCAATCGGCACGTTGATTAATATAAAAATAATGACTTTATGAAATTCTATCATAAAATAAACGGCTTTATTATCTTTTTGTTATAGTATGAAAACTGTGTTCCTCGTATCCTCATAAGGAAAAATTTGATTTAAATTTAATTTAAAATGTTGACCCCTACAGATCCCTCATATCTACAATGTCATTTAGAAGAAGATTCTTCTAAATTACATTGTAGATATGATAGTTCTATAATAATATATAATACAAGATTATTAAATTAAAAAATTTTAAGACAATAAATTCTTATTATAGAGCAAGATAAAATAGCCTTAAACTAAACAAAATTAAAAAATGAGCTTTATTAAATCAAAATTAAAAATATAGAAATTTCGATACATACGTACACTCATACATACCTATTTATATACATTCACGCATACTCACACTTTCTAAAATAGGAGTATTTTAAATTCAAATACTAAAAACATATAATATGTTATCATATATCTCGTACTGTTTATACATATATATTACTTATTACAAGTTACACATATTTTTTAAAAACTTCCTTATTGAAAAAGTAAAAATTCAAACATATGTCCAAAGATAAAAACCGGAATAGTTGCCACCCTAGTCAAAATGCACCTAAAAATATTTGTATAACATTTACGATATGTGTGAGATTTTTTATCGAAGTTGTTACGGGGATCCGATCATTAAAATGTAAATTAAATTATTTTATTATTATTTAAAATTAAATAATAACGAATGGTTACAATTTTAAAAAGTACTATTGTATTGTAAAATTAAGATAATCTTTTTTTAGAATTGTTAAGTATACGATATAATTTTAGTTTTTTTCATTTATTTCAAGCCTTCTTACTTAAAAATAAAAATATTATTTTATTACCAATTTTAATACGAATTTTTCAAATTAAATATAGTAAACATTATAAAATATACTCTACTCCCATTGTTTGTTTCGTTATTTAAATCATTGAAAATATTAATATTCTAATGCAAACAAATTAACAATGTTAACACGCACACTATTTATATGAAAATGTAAATGTATATTTATTAAATAAAAAACATTCTAATAAATGGACCTTCCCATTTGTTACTCCCAGACATATAGTAATTACAAATTTTTCCTTAGTACAAATTATCTTATTGAAGTGTAAGTTAATATTATGTTCATTTATTAAGGATGTTGATATTTATTTTATTTATTAGTTTATTTCGTTGAATTTTAACTATAGTTTTATTAAAACAGAATGAATGCAATGTTGAAAATTACATTCATCTATTAGAACTGATTGAAAAAACTCATTGTATTTATCAGTTTATATATCAACTTTTATTTGTAAGAAAACTTTCGTAATAAACGTACAAATTAAATGTTACCTTAAAGTTCGTTCAAGAAAGCACTAAAATTATAATTAACAATTAATATAAAAACCTTATAAAAGATATATTTATGTAACTCTGATTTTAAAATTTACTGAAAGCTACTGAACTTATTTTAAAGCTACTGAAAGCATAATAAAATTTATAAATGTCTTGTAATTTTCAAATATTATTTGCATAGTACAAATATAGTACAAAATATTTAAAATATCACTTGCAATAATCTGCAAAAAAACTCATCAATTCAAAAGCGCATAATCGAAGATTCTTATTTACTGATCCTGTAACTCGGTAAAAACAACGAAAGCGAACGCAGGTGCAAAACACCTCTGCATACCTAAAAAAAAGAAATCACACTCACGTCCAGTCCAGCATCCGATGAGGGATGGAGCCGGTCCGCGAAAGGGAAATGGGGCGCAGTTTGGGCGAATTAAAAACAAGACCCGAACGAAAGAGAAAGAAAAAGGATCCAGAGAGATGTTTCTCACGTGATGGTAGGTACTTATGCGACATATCGGATAGGGCGGTTCGGCGAACGAAGGGAATAAATCATGGAAGGAGATGCAGCTGCGCTCATCTTCCATAAACAGATTTTCGGCCCACCTTCCCCAATCGTCTTTTTCACGCTGCTATCCTTCTTTTTTTGCTTTTCATCGACAATTACTGACTCGCTTCACGGGCATAATTAAGGCTGGGATGCGACTTATAAAAGTAACTTGGAAAGTTACTTCTTGGTCGGCAACTGAGGATGTGGTGTTTTTAAGATGTTTTTAACTCGTTACTCATGTTAATTTATAAAATAAAGTTGATAAAAATATTGTCTAAGGAAACCGAATGAATAATTTTTCGTCTTTGATTTCTATTTTTAGTGCGACATGTTATTGCAAAACTCCAAAACTACTACAAAAATATTGAATTACCTAAATATAAATAAAAATATTTAACAAAAATTACATTAATGATTAACAATTTATAATAGAAATTCTTTAGACAATTTTATTTTGCAAAAGATAGAACGTTTACAAAAATTTTAAAGAATTTGTGAAAGTATTTCATCATCAGAATATTTGAATATTTTTTAAAAGCCTCAATAAAAATACTTAAATAGCGCGGACCAATTTTTATGACAATTAGTCGTATTTTTGGGTTACAATATTTAAAAATAAGAGTATGTTATCAAATTATAGAAAATAATCTAAAGCTCACTAATTAGTATATTTGTAAAAAAATTAAACGTTTTTTTATTTATCAAAAATAACTATAGTAAGGGCTACTCAAATAGCTACAATTTTATTTCTTAGTTTATACACCACTGGTATTTTAGCTCAGTAAGCATTAAACTCTTCTAATCTTTATTTTAACCATTAGTTTTTTATCCATGTACCTTATTTCTGTTACTTTATTCATTTACCTATTTTCCGGCTTTTAAACCCTCTCCCGATCCTACGTTATCTCGTCCGTTCAAGGTTGTGCTTATAGAAAACCTGTAGTCAAACCCAATGGGATAAATGTTACATAGGAAAACCCGCTTAGGGATGGCAAGTGAATTATTATTATGTTCTTTTTGAATATTCCACACTTTCCATTTACCTTGTTGAAATGTGAAACGATAGCTAATGAATCTGAAAAGTTGCTCCAAGAGGTTTTACGTGGTGATCCTATGCGGTCATCTATCGAAGTACTATCTAACCGCTGTCTACTAAAGATATAGTACGTTTTTTTTATATAGCATAAAAAAAGTATAAATTTATGCATCGATTTTTTAACTTTATACACAGTATAAGTACAATTCAATGTTATTTATAAAAAATCGTATCTTATGGTTTTGTTTTCTGAATACAATAAAAAATACCGTTCGTACCATTTGTTCATGACTTTACAATTTCTTCCGACTCTATTCCAACTCGGTACTTGGAATTTAATAGAAGCGAATATTAATATTCTGAGAAATTAAAAAAAATCTTTAAAGTACCAAATTGAAGACGGCTATTTTTTAATAATTATTTAAAAATAGAGTCCTTAGTTTTACTAAAATGGAACATTACTTTTTACATTTGATGGCACAAACAATAGATAGTAGTAATGTCAACATACTTTTTCAACATAGTTTAAAAACCATATATGAATAAGAATCCAATAATGGGTTTTTAACTTACAGATTCGGTTAAAATTTCAACTTCAATTTAAGCTTCAAACTGCCTTTGTAAGTTAATTTGTATCTAATAGTAGGAAACATTTACGGGAAACTGATCAACATCAATATCTAAATTAGAGCAAGCGCCATATTGAAGCCTCGATATACAGTTGCTGATTGGCTCATGATGACGATATTTTTTCGAATGCGCGAAGAATTGAGCATCGATAGCATAATTTATTTTAACAGGTATACGTGAAATTTCTATCAACTCAAAAATAATTTTGTTATTGAAGTTATAATTTTAGCTGCAGAATATGTTGCAAACTATTTAAAGTCATATATATGGACAAAGATTCTAACTGTTCTGATTTGAAGATGTTAGGTACTAAAACTAGCATGTACTTTGTAACTTCGAGACGAGATTATTTTTTTCTCGAGACGAGTCTCCCACATCTTTTCTAGATAGTATTATACGTAATAATAATATTTTTGCACAATCATATCAAATATTGGGAAAGGAAATTAAAGAACAAGAAAAGTTTAATTTGAAACCAGGACAAGATCGTTGACGCTATAATTTTCAAAGAACTAATAAAGTTGAAGTAATATTTGCTACTAATGCTGTGGGTAAAATTCCAGATTCTTATGTTATTATAAGTAATCGACGAACTAAAACATTACAAAAAGTTAGCACAATGAATCCTAATGTTGAGCCATGGGTATATCCATTATCTTACCCTTTCGGAACTCAAAGATGGTACGCAAATTTGAGACACAAATGATACTAAACGTATAAGTAGATCAGAATATTTTAGGTACAGATTAGCTGTAAGGGACGAATTTAAAGTATTTATTCGTGGTGGCCGATTACAATTTCAACAATTTGTAGTAGACAGTAATGTGAAAATTGAAACAGATCAAATCTATTTTTGTAGAAAAAAACAGTCTAAATTGCGGATAGAAACATATAAAGATTATTAGATTATTTACAGAATACCGCTAACAATTTAAATGGTCGTGTAGGAAAAATGTTTATTTTTCCATCCCTCTTTTCTGGTTCTCCAAGAAATATGATGCAAAGCTATCAAGATTTAATAGCTATTGCTCGGAAGTTTGGAAAACCAGATTTATTTATAACTTTAACAAGTAATTCAAAATGGATAGAAATTCAAGAATATTTATTACCAGAGCAACGAGCATCTGATAGACCAGTTTTATGTGCAAGAGTTTTCCACATAAAAAAGAATCATTTAATTAATGTAGTTGTCAAACAAAAATTATTTAGTGAAGTAAAAGCTTATGTATACGTTATTGAATTTCGAAAATTCCTCATATTTACTCATATCGAAATTCTTAATTTTATTTTTGAAATTTTCAGTTTCTTGCAAATCTTTATAAAAAAAGTATTTACTGTTATCTTATGTTATCTGTTATTTTATGTTATCCTTTTTATAAATTGTCATTAAAGTACAGCTGAATATACGTAATGCGCGAGCGCATTCTCAATTTCTAGTATCTCACAAATAGAATATCAGAGGTTTCGATTTAATAAAAAATATTTGTAGAACATACTATTGTGCTTAAGTATTATTTATAAATTTGAACACAATTTGTCCCTAGTGTAAAATAGAATTGGGCTTCCCCACTATAAATTTTAATAAGCAGTTCATAAATATATTATATGTATTTATTTACATTATACACTAACATATTTTAGATTCATAAAATATTCATTAAGCTCACCACCAAGTATAAAAGAATAAAGTTTTATGAATAATTTTCAAATATATTTCGTCTTCATCATGACTCAACTCTTAACTTATCGCATCTCATCTTAATTAGAGCAATAAAGATTGACTGTCAGTTTTGGAAAAATTGCTTTTATCAAAACTCCGCGAGTTTTCCTTTTAGCATTCCATAAGAAAATCAGAATTTCATTCAGCGTCTAGCCAAGACCAAAAAAAAGCCGACTACCTACAAAGATCATTTAATCATCTAACCGTCCGCATGAATTACCATAAGAAGCTGATTCACCGTCTAAGATTTTCAACCACATGCGTCGAAAAACGTTTGATTAGCCACACCGCGAGCGAATGACGAAAAACCGTTTGACCATAACTCCGTCTTTTTTCTCGCGCGGGCGCGCATTGGAGAGAGTTTTAGGTGAAAATTATAATGTTTTCTTCGCCGACGGGGGGCCCACACGCGCTCCCGGCGCACCTTATCTGAAAGGGAAAGAAAAACAACGCGCGCGTGTGCCCGACAAGTCATAGACACGACGTAAACTTTACGTATATACACCAACACACGAGAGCCGAGGCTTTCTCCCGTTGATAAAACCTTCCCGGATCCGCAAGTCGCGAGTGCGCGGAATAACTGGGTCAGAAGCGCAAAACGGAGTACGCATCGGCTCCTTTTGGGCACCTCTAAATCGTGAATCAAGCGACAGTAGATTGACAGGCGAATCGGGCTGGTATACCGCTGCCTGCTCTGGGCTTTTTTTTTGGTTCACTCGTTGCGTGCTGTTGCGCGCGCACGATTGCTTCCGAGAACTTTGCGCGTGTGCCTGGCCCAAGCCTGTCATGAATACTTACACTTTTTTAAAACCTTCTCCTCGGCTCTGGGAGTTAGCTCAGGGGAGTAGTTTACCGTTACCGTGTATCTGTATATATGTAGTGTAGAAAAGGCAGTAACCTTTTTTTCGAATTTTTTTTATGGAAAAATTAATCTGTGATTCAAATGGGCGGATATAGAATTGTAAACTATTCTGGTACCGATGCAACTTGTAAATTAAATATAACTTATCGCGCATACGAAGCACACGGTTGTTACGTCTCTTCTCTGAAAACTCAGTCATTCTTATATAAATGATTTAAACTAACCTTTACAACGTTACTGCTTGAATACTATTAATTTAATATTCCTTGAGTAATAAAAACTTCGTAAACACATTAAATTTGATTGAATTTACAGGAAGCTAAATTTTCAATATGTACATTGAAGTAAATTAATGGAAGCGCTGAAAACTTTATTTATATTAGCATTAATTTTCTTTTAATGTATGTATCGAAATTTTGAAGTAAATTATTTTAAATCTAATGAATTTTTCAACAGTTTATATATAGATGTATACTTAAAAGACGTACCTTGATATTTTTTGTATAGAACCTCTTATTTAAAAGATTTTTCAAATTTAAGATTTTTAAGATTTTTAAGATTTTTAAAAATTTTAAGAATACACAGTGGAAATATCATAAAGCTTTAAAATTATTAATACTTCTTCGTTTGTATTGACTAGAAAAATCTTTAAACCTTCCAAGCTCACCATGATGAAGTAGATTGTAATAACTACAAAACTTTAGAGCCTTAAACGTCAAAATACTATCGAAATCTAAAATATCTCTAAAACGATGCAAATCTATATTACATGATGGAATTCATAAATAGTAAAGAATTTAATTTAATATGATAAAAAATTAAGATTAGGTGATATAAAATTCTTCTTATATAGAGAATTTGGAAGCCCATTTTTTTACATTAAATTTTCAACTTTTCGAAAATATGGCAATGTATTTTTGTTTTCCATTAAAACAACGGCTATACGACGATAAATTATTTAAAAATTGAAAATTAAACGCGAAAAATATGGGTTCCCGTGTTCTTGATTATAAGAAGGGTTTCAGATAACTTGTTTCTACACTAAATAGTAATAAAAATACAATTCTATAAGTACTCCAACAGCTTTGCACCAAATTTCGACACCTTTGTATTTTTGAGTAAAAATTATTATGCGATAAATTATTGAAGGATCGATTATATTATTCTGTTACATCTGGTTAAAGTTAAAAGTTTTGTAACAAATTAAAAGGTCAGGATCTGGTACGAAATATTACAAGGTCAACTCAATCCAGGGTCCATGCGACCATTATTACACAAATTTAAAAGAATTTATTTCAATGAAGAGTTTAAAATTTGGATTAAATTATTTCTAAATATACTTTTTATAAAAATAAAATTGTGACCAGACAAAAATAATGAATGTTTTCAATTTATTAAAACTAATAATCAAATACATAAGGTACAACGATTAAAGTCAGAAGATTTGACGTCTGTCTTGTTTTATTTAAGAATAACGCCAAAGTTAATCGACTCTCCACGTAGTTCTGAGAAAGGATAAAAAGCAACATTTTGGGTGTGCTCTCAAACGAAGAGGGGGATGAAAAAAATTACAGGCGACCGGGCCCTAAGTACTCCGCGCGTATGTTGCCAAAAAAATGAAAAAAATCCAAGAGGAGATTCTGGTTTTCCAGGCTCGTTACCTCCCGCTGATAAAAAAGAAGATAAAATAAAGGCGGAGGGGAGGGGTACGAACCAGGAATCTTAAAGGCAATTTTTTAACGACCCTGGGCTTTGCAAATCACGATTATCGAATTTACTTTCGGGCGCGAGCCCGTGGAACCTCGCGGGAATTATTTATGACTTGCGCGTAATTAGAGCAGCTGTCTCTGTATTTAAAGAGAGCCCCGGGACACACGACGTTGACGTTCGGGGGGCATTCTTTTTTATGAATTACTTTCGACTTCGAAATATTATCTTGAAAAGTGAACTTGTTGCTTGGCTTATCCTTTTTCGTATTCGTCCAGAGAGGATAAATCTTTTTTCTCATTGCAATTTTCGCGCATTCGCAAGGGTATACAGGAGGCGCGTTCATAAATCGTCTTCCTCATAGATTTAAGCTCGCGATAAAAATAGTTTTGTTAAAATTAAAAACTACCTTAATTAAGTTTCTCGTAATTGGGTTATATGCAAATAATTTTAATTTGCACAAATATAATTTAGATACAGCGCGTGCTTACTTATTTTTTTAACTGTCATCGTTTCAGTCGAAACTACAACAGGCTAATTACCGCGTATCATTAAAACTATTTATGCATTCATTAAAATTCACAAGTTCATACAGTTACAGAGTTTCTTTAAAAGAGATACGCAGTAAAAATTACAATCTCTAAATGCATACATTTATTTTAATAAATAAACCATTAATTTTTTAACTATAGTAATAAAAATTATTCTTCACACCATATATAAATTACAAAATTAAATAATTTAAACTTGAATTTTAAAAACTTAAAAAATATAAAACCAAAATTATGTTTTCATGAAAGAAATTTTAAAAAATTAATAAATAAATAAATAAATATTTAATTTTTGATCTGTACATTAAAAAGAAATAATTGCTGATTCATATAGAACTGTTTTCTATTCTTAGATTGACATCTTTCTTCGGCATAGAAAACACAGAATATTTTTAATACTTAAAAATTGCATCATACTAACATTGAACTTGAAATGAATTTAATATACTACAGTACGACGATCAATAATCTTCAATAAATGTATAAAGTTTTAAAGCTATATAAATAACTGAAGGATTAAATAATAAAATCATATTTGGAAACATAAAAAAGGATATTACTGGAACAAGCACTTGCGGAAATCCCATTGGAATTTCTTATCTGCTTTCTCGGAACAAGTCGAAAAAGGAATCTTTAGACTGTCCGAATGACTTTAAGCGGAATGAAGTCCCCAAATCGAGCACATGAGGCCACTGACACTGGACGTGGAATTTTAAAAAAAAAGGGGGAATCTTTTTATTCTACGTGAATTGCGCAATTGCGCGTAAGCGAATGTGGGCTCAGGTATAAGTAAGAGGCGGCTCAGAAATTTCCGGAATAATCTTTCACATAACAGGAGTACGATGTTATGTGTTTTTTTCTAATGATCTTATAACATGTAGTGAATGCCTTATCATTCACTTGATAGAGAGCATTTAGGAGTTAAAAAGAAACTACTCAATGCATATGTAAAAATTGATAAACTATTTTAAAATTGAATTAAAAATTAACCAATCTATGTATACGTAAATTAATTATTTTTGAAATTCATAAGTAGTTGATTATCCTATTTTGAAAAAAAAACGTCATCTGAGTAAGACACGTTTTGTAGTACGAGAATGTAGATTATCAACTTCAAATACATAAAAGATATTATGCAAGAAAGAGATCATTTAAATCAATAATCTACTAGTAAAAGAACGTCTGCTATAATATTAAAAAGATAGATTTTGAAAATCCTTCAATTAATACAATGATATTTGTAACTTAGTAACAGGAATTTTTGTTTGAAAGCATTGTATACATTTGTTTATTTTCACTTTTAACTCGAATTTGATATTGTCCGGGCAATACCTGCACTTCAACTTTCTCCTAGCTCTATAATGGAAATTCCAAATCACATTCTACAATAGAGGAATTTACCACGAGTCAGTTTTCATCTGGTACACAGGAGTAAAACATAATAGCGGTTCCGATCCAAATATCTCTCCCTCTCTCTCAGTGTCCTACATTCTACCGTTCAGAAAACAATCGCGATCAACTATCGGTCAGCTCGTTTCATTCAACCCACGTAATTCGGCATGTGTGAATCGAAACGCAAGTGTACGGTGATCCATCATTTGCCTTTCCTGTTTTGTCGCAATTCTCGGAAGTTACGGGGCCGCGCGAGAGTTTACTCACGGGTCTGTCCATTCAAATTTCGCGTGTGTATACACACATACGTAGACGGGCATTTTGAGTAAACAGAATTCGCGGTCGAATCCTGATGTGCGCAGGATCGCGAAGCACGTGGAGCTTTGGAGAATTGTTCCTGGGATACTTATTGTTCGTAGTATGCGTGAAACCGCTAAACGGCACTTCACTACTGTACTGCGTAGATATAAAGTTTCGAGGAGGTTTTGCGATGGGTATTGTTGGAGAAATCGCACGAATGATTTTTTGTTTTTGAGAAACATAAAACATTACGTTGAATTTCCGTGTGATGTCATAGGTTATTTCGTAGAGATTATCGAAAGTAGTTTTTGAAGAAGGATAAGATTTTCTTTCAATTTTTTTTTTTTTTTTTTACCAGTAGGTAAATTTAGTTTGGCTATAGCCACATTGCAATTTCTATTGTAATTTTTTAATTGCTTTTTTGTATATGAAATTAATTTAAAAAAAATAAATAAATATGAAAAAATTTATGAAAGAAAATTTAAAGTCTGAATTTTTGATCTCATGCTAAAGCTTTATCTCATCCGAATTATTGATTTTATTTCTGGTATAAACATTATACATGATCAAATCAACAAATCTTTTCAACTGGTATAACGTTTATTGATAAGACAAAAATCATTTGCTGCTACGGTTCAAGTAGCGCGGTGCATCCAATTTGAAATATCAAAATTTGAAATAACTCAGTTTATTGCAAAGAAAAGTTTAAAAAACTAAAATGTAGTTTAATTCCAAATTTGATACATTAGTATGTACATTATAGAAAAATAAAAATTTGTAGTCATATTTGAAAATTTAATAAAAATTATAATTATAATGTGCAATAATAATTTTACTGATATAACCTAATATACTTTTATTCCCACCTCAACGATAATGGCCACTTATTTCCCTGAAAAGATACGCTGGAAATGGTCTATTATTCCCGCACAACTCGAGGAGGGAAATAATGACCTAGGAGGGAATAATGGGCCATTATTCCCTCCTAGGTCATTATTTCCCTCCTCG
>UELX01001086.1:0-51569 GCA_900480035.1 Eupelmus urozonus
GATCAGTATTGCTTAAGGCACTGCCAACAGGCCTAAACCAACATTAAAAAAAAAAAAAGTTTCTTGCGAAGTTGTAATGTACATTGTTCGATCGAATGCAATTTCTCTCCCAACTTGACGTGTCATTCTTCGAGATCGTTCTGCACTTTTAGTGTGCAAATTTGTAGAAATATCGGGATATCCGTCGAAAACTATCACACTATCTCTATAATATTTTTGTATATATGTAACATATTGATTCAATATTGAATTGACACTTTGGTTTTGTCGCCATACAACACGATGTAGTAAAAATCCACCATCGATAACATACAAACCGTCAAAGTTTCTTGCTTGTCTAAAAAATACGATAGTACTTTTTTTTTAACAAATAATGCGTTTTTATAATTTGTTTTAAAAAATTGTTAGTAAAACTTAAAGGCGCCACTTTTAGACTTTCTACCCAAATAAATCGGATTCACCAGGTCAAAATACATAAGAAAAACTTAAGTAAAATCGAGGACCTCGTCTGGGCACGACTCATGTATGATTGCCCCTGAACTACAAGGTACTTGGTCAAGAATGTACCAAAACGCTTTTAGAAAGTTTTCGAAATTTCACAAATGGTATATGCGCGAAAAATTTTGAGAGCAGGGTGAAGAGCCCGAGATCTCACAAAGAAGATTCTGCGTTGGTGGGAGTTGAAAAGGGTTGATGATAATATAGGCTGAGACAGATATGGTAAGTGAGTCAAGGCAGGTAAGGTAGAAGCATTTCGTCCTGGACATACCGGCGGACTCATCAGTACTTACATGCTGAATCGATATATTCTGCACTCCTGCCTGTATATAAACGCTTGATATTGCGAGATTGGATTATTGAACTTCAAAGTAGGAACAGGGCTATTAATTAATTTTAAAGATTTTATTAAAAAATTTTGTTTATAAAGCTACTTTTGCAGGTTTGGTTGATTTTTTTAGTTAAATTTTTGAAGACTCGATAAGCATTGTTTTAAATCCTTGTAGAGTATTTTAATGTGAAGAGGACCCGCAATTAAATACTCAATTTGCGATGAATACATTTCTGGGGTAGTGTTGTATTGTTAATGATTTGATTTTTGTAAACTAATTAATAAGTTTTTGTTAACATAAAAAGTACTTATAATAAAAAATTGTAACAATTACAAAGCAACTTGTTTTTAAAGACAAATATTTTTTAACAAAATACATTTTGTAACCTTTACAAATTAATCAGTTAGGTCCTGGACACCCAAGGCAATTTGTAAATATAACAAATTAATATATTATACTTTTTAAGAAATTTTTTTAGTGCACTTACCAAAAAATTGTTAACTTACCAAAAAATGCACTTACCAGGGCACTTACCAAAAAATTTATCTTCGACACTGTAAATTCAAGAGATACATTTGCGCGAGCGCTACTATTCGAATTCGCCGGACCCCGGACCGCACGTCCGCACCTAACCCACATATCGGAGCCAACTTCACTCGGCTCCGAGAGTTGATTCACGTTTTACTCCAGTATCACACGTGAGCGTTAACGTCAGCATTTTGTATCTCGGAAAAGCCCGTCAAGGTGTACCGAATGTTTAATACTCCAAAAATAACCTATAATTTTTTTAGAATAATTCATAACTTGACGTCAGGCTAAGCGATCCACTTTTCTACCATAACCTCTCGTGGTTTTACAATAAGGTAAGCACGGAGTGAGCTTTTACAGTTTCAGAAACGGTCCGGCTTTATATTTTTAATGGATTATTGTTGTTGTTTAAAGTTTTTATTAATTGTAAACATTTTCCTTACATTTTAGAAAGTAGCTACAATGTCAAAACGTCAGCAGCCTTCGTGGAGTCCACCACAACGTAAAAGTGGGTCTACGCTGAAGCTTTATAATAGCTTGACACGGCAGAAAGAGGAATTCATTCCTCAGTATGGAAATAGAGTTTTGTGGTACAGTTGCGGACCAACTGTGTATGATGCATCGCACATGGGTCATGCTCGGTAAGTTTCATGTGATTGCAGTAGACCTCCAAGCACTATCTTGTACAAGTGTCACGCTGCTTGGAAGTTGCATCATCTTTATTATGATTCTTTAAAATCTGTTATAGCTAATCTAAATTCAGTAGGTTAATTTTAATTAAATTTAATTAGTATTTAATTTTATTTTTGGAATAGTTAAAAATTTTCAAAACATATTGTTAATATTTTCATCATAGATATAGATTTTATAGTACATTTTGTTCTCATAGAATTGTTTTATTTAAATGTATAATAATAATTTAGAAGCTTTTCTTACTAAAGTAAATTTTCATTTCAGATCATACATTTCTTTTGATATTTTAAGGAGAGTATTATCAGATTATTTTAAATACGATGTGCTTTATGTTATGAATGTAACAGATATTGATGACAAAATTATTAAGCGTGCAAGGCAAAATCATCTGTATGAAAGTTATGTTAGTGAGAGCAACAGTCTTGATCAAATATTAAGTGATGCCAAAGACGTTATGAATACTTTTGAAGATACTGTCAAGAAAACGACTGATCCAGATAAGAAAAATATGTACGAAAAAATGTTGATTCGGGTTAAAGAATCAATTGAGAAACTTGAAGCAGCTGTGAAATCTAATAACGAGGCAGAGATCACAGAATGCCAAAGGGTAATATTCTTGTTATTACACACAGTTAAAATTATTATACAGTTGCATGATTAAGATTTATTTTATTTTTTTATAACTTTAAATTCCTAAAATATTATACCTATTGTATTATAGTGCAAAGTGCAAGTAACACTTCAAATTTAAATTAAATCCAATTAAAGAAAAAGAAACTTTTGTGACATTATTTTGTTTATAGATTTTGTTGAAAGAAGCAAAAGATCCATTTTCTGATTGGCTTGATAGAAAAAAAGGTGAAACAGTTAGTGAGCATTCAATCTTTAGCAAATTGTCGCAACATTGGGAAGATGATTTTCACAAGGATATGGATGCATTAAATGTAAATACTCCAATATTTAATTAATGATAACAGGTTTGATGTTATCTCAAATGCATCAAATTTCTTGTAATAAGATAATTATTGCAGGAAAGTTAAAAGAATGAAAAAAATTTGTTTCATATTCTCTAATTCTTTAGGTATTGAGACCAAATGTTCTTACGAGGGTTAGCGAATATGTTCCAGAAATCATAGCTTTTATTGAAAAAATTATAGCCAATGGTCTTGCTTACGAGAGTAATGGTTCAGTATATTTTGATGTTAAAGCATTTGACAAAAATGAAAATCACTACTATGCCAAATTAGTACCAGAAGCATATGGTGATACATCGTCATTGCAAGAAGGAGAAGGTATTTTATTATTACAATTATTAATTTTTTTATGTGAAAATCACCATATAGCCATCGTTTTATCTTCATAGGCGACCTGAGCATATGTGCCGAGAGGCTGTCCGAAAAACGTTCACCTACGGACTTTGCTTTGTGGAAGAGTTCAAAAGCAGGCGAACCCTGGTGGGATTCACCCTGGGGCAAGGGTCGCCCAGGTTGGCACATTGAGTGCTCAGTGATGGCGTCAGCTATCTGCGGTGAGAGCCTCGACATCCATACTGGCGGTGTCGACCTTAAGTTCCCGCATCACGACAATGAACTCGCACAGGCAGAGGCTTACTATGGCAACTCCCATTGGGTCAGGTACTTCTTGCACGCTGGCCACCTCACTATATCGGGCTGCAAGATGTCTAAATCGTTAAAAAATTTCATAACTATCAAGGAGGCACTGAAAAAGAATAGCGCTAGGCAGCTCAGGCTCGCTTTTCTGCTCCACTCTTGGAAGGATACGCTGGATTATGGCGAAGCTACAATGGATATGGCCGTACAGTATGAGAAGTTCCTTAATGAATTCTTCCTAAATGTCAAGTGCAGGATTAGGAAAATTGGTGCAGGGACTACCATTAAAACCTTCCAGAAATGGGATAATTTAGCGATTGAGCTAAACAACAAGTTTAGCTCAGCTAAGGACGATATTCACACTGCTTTGTGCGGTAGGTATTAATAACTTTTTAAAGATATGTTTTGTATTAACTATTTATTTTTTTTAGTAAAATAAATTTTTTTTCTTTTAGATAATGTCGACACAAGAACGGTTCTTGATATTATTAGAGAATTAGTAACGCACTGCAATATTTATGTAAAAGACTGCCAAAATCCAAATACTCTGCTGCTCCGCGATATTGCGGTCTACATAACGAAGATATTTACCGTTTTTGGGGCTATCTCGTCACACGATGGCATCGGTTTTCCCCTCGATGACGAGTCGCAAAATGCGAACGTAAGCATTCATTTTTCTTTTTGATAATTCAATGGTATGTAAATCACTCAACAATTACATAATGGTTTAATAATCTTTGAAAAAACCAGATTATTTCTATAAATAGAATTCGTTGAATTCAGTAAAACAAAATACTCAGTAAGGAATTTTATGAAAGTTTTCCTTATTTACTTTAATTTATCAAATTTTACATAAAAGCAAGTAGATATATAATCAGACAACAGATTTAACTATAATTCAGTAATTACCTGAGTAATTATAAAAAAAAAGGCAATTTACATAACAAAAACTTTTTATGTTTATTAGAATATTACAAACTTTTTATTTTACCTACAGAATATAGAATCTCATCTAAAAAAATATTATAATTTTCACAATAAAAATAATTTTCTTTTCAGATTGAGGAAACGATAATACCATACCTGGAAATCCTCTCGGAGTTTCGTGAGAAAGTGCGTGGCCACGCTAGGGTTCTTAAAGCTACTGAGATCCTGCAAGAGTGCGACCGATTGCGTGATGACATTTTGCCAAATGTAGGTGTGCGTCTCGAGGACGAGGAGGGTGCGGGCTCGCGCGTTAAGCTCGTGAACAAGGAGGAACTGCTGCGCGAGCGCGAGCAAAAGAAAAGGCTGGAGGCGGAAAAGGCTGCGGAAAAAGAGCGAAAGAAGGCAGAAGCTGCTGCTGCAGCAGCGGCAAAAGAAGCACAGAAGAGGATCCCGCCTACGGAAATGTTTAAAGCAGAAAGCGACAAGTACTCTAAGTTCGATGAAAACGTAGGTTGAAGTAAACCTTGTTAAGTTATATTACAATTGATGTTAACGCAGATATTTTATATTTGTTTTAGGGACTTCCAACTCATGATATTGAAGGAAAGGAGATTAGCAAGGGTCAGTTGAAAAAGTTACAAAAGTTGCAGCAAGCTCAGGAGAAGAAGTATAACGAATATCTCGCCAGTTTGCAGAATGGAGTGTAAAGACCGTGCAATTACATGTTTTTCTGTTGATAAAAAAAAAAAAAAAGAAAACGAAAAGTATATGAAAAGAAATGAAAGACATACGCGAAAACTTTTTAATGTTGTCAGCGAGTAAGATTGCCTTATATGATAAGTGCTTCAGAGCTTTGTTGTAAAAGCTTTTATAATGTCAACGTTTTTTGAATTTCTTTTTATATTATTTATATTTCTAATTTATAAAGAAGAATGTCGCATTTTTGTTCAACAAAGTATTTTGTATAGTATGTAAACTTATTTAATTATTTTTCAAAAAAAAAATATCAAAAATGTTTCTGAAACTAAAAACATAAAAAATAAAAATTTAATTGAACTGAATAATATATGCATTTATGTAATTAAATTTTATCTACGAACGAACTTAGATAAATAAATAAAATCTCTCGTTAAACAGCATTTATTTTAATTTGCTTAGTACAAAAATAGGTATAAGCTAAATCTTAAAAAACGTTACTGCCATTAAAACTTATTAATTCATTAAATATTAATAAGTTTCATGTAAAATAAAAGTCGTACTAGGCAAATTTTCTTCTTCAAATAAACGAAAAGAGAAAATTCCACGTTACAGCGAGCGGTTGGTTTAAAACTGACAAACGAACAAATCGAGTCAAACCGATTGCGCGGCCATCCAGTAGGGGAAGGGTTTTATGTAAAAGTTGGAAAGCCCTGTCTAACTCGCTTGACGTATGGGCATTTCAGTGCTCGAATTCAATGGTCAATGAATGTAGCGTGGGTACACGTATGCCGCGCGCTTTTGTAAAGCCGTCAATGTCGGTCGCAAGCGCTCTTTTTTCCTCTTATGATAAGGGAGACGCGAAATGGATTTAACCGGTTCGAGAGGCGTGAAAAGAGAAGAGAGCGTGCGAAGCTTATTATATATTGCGCTGGGGTTCAAAGTTTGGGAATTGATTTTAGAAGGCTATTGACGTTGGTGCGATGGATTCTAGTGATACCTAGTTAAAGTAATTTTAAAAAATAAATTTAAAATTTAGTAAATTTATAATTTTCAAAAGTGTTTTAATTTGTTGGTACTCTCGAATATAAAAATAATTTGGTTCAGACTTTTATACGAATACTTGTTTCATTAAATTTCATAAACAAGCTTCGCGTTACCCCACAACTACCTCAAAAATTTTCAAAAACTTATTTCTCTCCTCTGAACACCTAAATTCCACAGCAAATTAATTTGATCACCAACCCACTCACAAAACCACCCGCAAAAGCTCAAAAACCAAATAACCAAATCCCTCACGCATCTCCTCATAAAAAAAATCTCCCACCCACATCCATACACACCAGCTCCGAAGAAAAAAGTCAATACAGCCGACACCCGGGCACATAACGATAAATAATCGCGAAACGCGAGTATAATTAAAGCCACTCACTCTCTCTCTCTCACAGGAATTTGCATCTAAAGCCCGCGCACCCCCCACGAGGGGGAGAAAAAAAAAAGAAGGAACCCGATCCGCTCGCTCTCTCCTTAACCCCCCTCCCAGCACGCGCGGCACATTTTTTTCCTCGCTCGCTCGCAAGGAGCAACCCTTCCCTAATTCGCCTCCCCCCGCGCGCATCTCATGAATAATTTTTTTTCTCTCCCCGCGCGCGCCGCGCTTTTTTCTTATTCATCCAGGGGTGAGTTGAGAGATGCGTCGGTGGAGGAGAGAAAAAAGTAGGCTGCGAGAGTTCGGTGAGAGAGAGAGAGAGAGAAAGCTGACGCTGCAGATATTTTCAATTTGCATTGAAATTTTCGGGGCTGTTTTATTTTTCTTAGCTGGGCGAAGTTGAGTTTTGTTGAATTAGTCGGCGGAGCGCGCGGGTGGGTTATTTTTTTTGGAAGTTGCGGAGGTTACGGGGGCGTTGAGAAATGCGAGTTTAGTGCCGGCTGCTTTTGTTTGTATGGAGAAACTGTCGTTAGCGCGAGCTGCTGAATTATGTAGTTGGGTTACAAATGCGAAGTGGAGTAGTTAAAAATTAAGCCGGCGGTGTAGGTGTATTTGGGAAAGTTGGCGCTAGGCTTGTTTCTCGGAAATCGTCAAATTGTTTGGCGAAAGTTATTTTTGTAGTTTTAAGGAGAGAGTCACCTGTTTTCACTTCCAAAGTTGTATAGTGTCAAACAGGATTTAAGGGGGCGATACGTAGTTGTTAGATAGTAATTTAAAGTTACAGAATATGCTTAAAGTGTATCTTGGCAGATTATAAAAACGTATTTATTAAGGGGGTACATAAGAAAAATAGATATCTGTATTGCATACAACGAACGCAGTTTCACGTGTCCAAAAAGAAAAACATAAACTTAGCCCAACAAAAAACTATCCAACGCACCAGCCTTCTCCAAACCCTTCACATCCCTTCACATCCACCCCCGCAAACTGAACTTTCCATCCGAAAATTTTCAATTCACCTCGCATCAAAACAAACAGCAACCCTAGCCCGAGAAACCATCGCATCCGCAGCATCTCGGAAAAAGCAAGAAAAATTTCAGGAGCCCCCAAGTAGGGGGGGGCTCAGGGGCAAATTCCCAACAAATTAAAAAGCAAAGGGAAATATAAGAAGCCCTCGCGTCTCTCGGGCAGCACACACATGCCAGACCCGCGCGTCCGCTTGATATTAAAGGGGTTGCCGCGCGCGTCCGATCCCAAATCCCCGTAGATAAAAAAGAAAGAGGCCGGCGCCCCCCCTTAAGGCACACACTGACTCACCCACGCGATATCAGCGGACCCCCCCAGCGATTTTTTTTTCTCCTCCACCCGGACGCGGGGATGAAGGAAAAAAAATAGGGTACGAGAATCCTTTCGGGGCTCCTCCACCCTCAAGCGTATATAGCCCGTTACTGCGCTGTCTTCCGTGTGTGGGTGAGCGTGAAGGGGTTCAAACGCACGCGTTTCTTTTTCCCGGAGGATTTTCTGGAGCGAGCGTGTCTTCGTTTTATTTTTTTTTTTTTTTAGTGTAAGGATTGTGGAGCGGGCGAGGGCTGCAGGCCGTGTAATGAGGAATATTTAATGATGAGTGGGTGGAGGGGTAGGGTTGAGGGATAATCCGTTACGCTCTTTTTTTAGGGCGATCGTTTTTTTAGGGTATTGGAGAAGTAGATGGTAGAGAATAGATGATGTATAGATATGGGCGAAGTGTGGGATGCTTGGATGAATTTTGGGCTTTGAAAAAAGAGAGGATAGTTGGATGGTGTAGTGCCGGAAGATCAAAGGACGGCGCGATGAATTCGAAATGAAACTTGAGCTTGACGAAAGATGAAACAATGTATAGTGATTAGTGAGGCATCGGGAGAAATTTGCATTGGTGACGTAGCAGTGCGAAATAAGTGAAGAGTAACCCTAATTTTAATAAGTACTGTTCGAATGACCTGATGCTCGGTCTCAGAATTATAGGCTTTGTGCTTCGACTGAATTTAAAGTGTCATTCGAATTTCAAGTGATTTTAATGTTTAATTACCATAATTAATTTATTTATTTATTACACTTGTATACATGAATACCCTGTAGGGCTAATTATCAATACTAAATTTACGTGAATAGAAAATGAAGATTTAAAAATAAACGGGGCTTACGGGCAATGCTCTTTGTTTTCGGATCTTTATAAAGTTCTGATAAAGTTCTCTCTGATAAAGTTTTTAAAAGATAAAAATTTGTGAAATAAGAACTTTTAACCTTTCATATTAATAGAAAACTATATTTTTCGACTACCTTACATCCTTAAAAGCGAACTTTCTCACTTTATTTTTCAGTGAAATAAATTCACTCGAATCAGAATAAATCCTTTTCTCTGATTCCTTGAATGAATTTTTCATTCGAAGAATTTTAGAAAGCTCGTGCGCCCTTTTTTAGTCTATGTTTTTTGAGTCCTGAGTACATTCTCTCATATAGCTCTGACGTTTTTACCCTGCTTTTCTTTGCTCGAAGGAATTGGGCGGAATTACGAAAAAAAGATTTGAGCAGCTTAATTTTATTCAGATGCTTTTGTCTAAAAGTGGATAGAAGTGCTACACACTTGACCCATAGTCTTGCTGCAAACTATGAAAAACGAAGTATTTTTAAAGCTTCGAAAGTGGATAAGCCCTTGTATTTTACTCCTACCTTATTTATTTCAGAAATAATAACAAAATACTATTTTAATGTAAAAGAATTATTATTATATATTAGTTCGTTGTATCTGTGGCTTACTGACACAGCTAGGATTTTTGAAAATGAGACGTCAGCTTCTAGTAGAGTATACAATCTTTAGAAAAAAAAATTGTTTCTAACTCATCTAATTGATATTTACGACATAATTTTTGGATTTCCGTGTAACATTCCGTAGAGATATCTACTCGACCCTTTCATATCTCCCTAAGTCTATTATTTTAATAAATTATTCCAACAAACAAAAAGATCAGAGAAATTATTTTAAAAACCATCGAAGAATAGAAAACGCTATCAAACCCTATAAATACAAAATACAAACTGGTATATATTTTCAGCCCCATATACTCTTTCACCACAACCGCCTATCACACTCCCAAAAAACCAACCAAAAACCATACCAATCAACCCCAAAACTATCCACTCAACAATTCCCACCATCACCGCCACCAAATCCCATCCACCCTCACAACCTCAGCTCTCCCACACCTTCACATACAACCATAGCATTCTAGCTTCGCTCAGCCGCGGGGCGGGATAAAATCCGGCTCCCTTCTTCGCGCGCTTCTTAATTACTTGCGAGATTCTTGGCTGTTCCGCCGGGCGCAGGGGTGTTTCTCTCCTCGCGGAGGGTGTAGACGCCGGCTGCGATTCGCCAGCTAGCGCGAGAAGAGAAACCGAACCCTTCGGCCTTGATGTCGCCTGCTTGAGAAACGAGCTTGATGCTGTTCTACTCGCGACTGCGAGTGTATTATTTTTTCGATTTTTTAGGGATGGATTTAAGAGATGTGTGGGTTGTTTTGCTTTTGGGGAAGAGTAGCAGGATGGTTTTGGATATTCGCGATCAATGGCTGATCGATCGTCGTTTAGTAAGCAAGCTCGCGTTTTGCCTTTAAGGTAAAACGACGATTAACGCGTGACTTACACAGTTTATCTTTAAGCGATCGGTAAATTCTCTAACATAACGACTAAACTTACCTTGGCACATACCCACACTTCCGCACTCAACTTCCTCCAAAACAAAAAACAAACCAATAAAAGAACCTATCCATTATCAAGCCGCACGGGCGAATGAATAATCTCGCAGTAACGAGCTCTCGGAAACTACAGCTCCTCCCACCGGCTCCTTCAAACTTTCAAGAAACTCCCCGGCTTTTCCTCCTTTTGCACGCGTATATATACACGTCTGCGCGCTCCGGCCGGCTGATTTAAATTCTTTATTTCGCGGAGGGCTCGCGCGCGCTGGGGAATTAGGAGCACGGGAGAGCTCAAATTGCCGATGAGGTATGGATTTTTTTTCTCCGGGCTTGATTAATGCCGTGGGTTTTTGAGCTCGGGGATGGGTTGTTGGAGTAGGGGGTGGCGAGGGTGGATTTAAGCCTTCTGAGTAAGGGTGGGCTGTGTAGTTTTTTAATTTCGGTTCTTAGCTTCGGTGTGTGTAGGCATCCTCTTGAAGTAGTAACTATACGCTTTTGCAATTTGTATTTTTACAGCGTTACAGATTGACGCGGACGAGGGGAAAAACAGCCGACTGCATGCAAGCTCGAAAGCTCAAGCACCCACCATATAATCACCCATCAGCACGAACCTGTCTTCGCCAACTCTCCGCGATCCCAAAACTGTACAACACACAGATCGATCCTTAGTACAATTCGCGCTTAAAAACGCAATTAGCGCGAGGCGCTCGTAAAAGGGCTGCTCCGTAGTACAAAAAAAAATCGTTACCCAGCTCGCCTATCCACCCCCTTTCCTTTTTTTACGTCGGAGGGGTCGCGCCACCCCGCGCGGCTCCCTTTTTTTTCAAGCCGGCTCGGCGTCTTTTTTTTTTTTTCATCGCGAGGGTGGCTATACTTGTAATCTCGCGAGCGAGCGAGAAGTTTTAATGTAATTAAGCTTCTCGTAATCGCGAGCTGCGGGGCTGATTCAGCTGGGACTTTTTTTTTTAGGAGGGAGATGGGATGTCGATTATGCCGAGTGCGACTGGAGGAATGATCGAGCTGTGCGAATTGCGGAGCGTCTTTGTAGGTCGAGCTTTATACACTTTTCGAGTTCGTTCGTTTTAAATTTTTATTTCAATAGGAGATAGACACCAGCTCGTATACATACTTACAGTCTACTCTCCCGAATATCACCCCCGCGACGAAAACATCAATGGCAATTTTCCAAATCCGCAAAGAAACAGCCCCCGCGCTCAACATCCATCCCGCAAAGCTCCTACCCTCTTCCAAAACTCGAAATTCCGACACTCAAAGGCGACGACAGCCACCCCCTTGTCTATACACGTGTAGCTACACGCCGTAAAAAAAAAAAAAGCGAAAGGGGGTCGGGGCCGCGCGCGATCGATTTGACACGGAAAAGAGGAGCCAGCGCGACTGCCAATAAGCCACCCCCTGCGTGTGTGTATATATACGCGGGATTTCGGAAACTGCGCGCGGGCTAACCGCGAGCCGAGATTTTCCGGGGAAATGGAGCGCGGCAATTCGATTCGGATGCGCGCGTGTTTTCGGATTTATATGCCGGGGAGGGGGGGTTTATGGATTGTTGTGCGTCGTATTTTCTATTTTTTTTTTCGACGGTGGATTTGATGAATGCGCCGGCTCGATTTTCCCGCGGTGATGGATCGGAGGAAATGGCCTGTCTTTTTTAGTTTGCGCTTTGAAGTGATTTTTTCGCGGAGGGTTGTGCTTTCGTTTTCGGTGCGATCGCGTAACGCAGCGGAGAATTGCAGCTCAATAAAGCCGGGAGAATGTGAAACTATGGCGTAGTCGCTTGCTTTTCGCTCGATTGAAAGAAAGGTGAAGGAGTAAGGCTAACTTTCCGAGCTGAAAAGTAGCAAAACAAAAAACAAGCTCGCTCGAAAACGTATACGTATATATACAAAAAAACCCTTCTCCCCCTCGAAACATTCCTGTTAGACTAGGCCATAAATATCGGGCGCTTTTCAGGCGGCCGCGCGGCTATCATTTTCATTTTTATGCGCAACCGTGCGCATAGACAGGCTACAGCCGGCTGGAGGGGCAAATAAATTTTGATAAAAGCCGCTGCTGCGCGTTTGTGTACACTTGCCGGGCTGGCTCTCTGACGGCGCACCTGCTGCCGCCCGCGCGCGCTCGCCTCTGGCTGTCTGCGCGGGTATAGCTGAGAAAGAGAGAGAGGGAATTTCATTGATTTGAATGGGCTGGATTTGCATTGCTGTTGGGTGTTTTGACGGTGAAATGTTGGATAGTTTGGAATTGAGATTGTTATCGGTGGATTGGGTTTTATGTGGGTCTGTAATAGTATAAACTGAAGTTTTGTGTAATTGCCATGATTATTTAAAAGTATTTTGATTATTTTTTTTTTCTTTAATCCAAAGTCATTTTTTAGTAGATAGAGAGAAAAACTAACAAATATTAAAAGAAAAATTAAGGTTACGGACAGGAGACCATTTAATTTGTCCAAAAGATTGAACAAATGTTCCAATGTTCATATACTTGTATAGTATCACATCATGCTTTTAAATATCGAATGAAATCTTATTTTGACTAATTTATACATTTAATCTATAATAATATTACAATATAGTATTAATATAATATTGTTATCCTATATTTCACCCAGCCTACTTGTCTTAATCGATTTGATCGCGACAACATTATGAATTTTGTGCAAAAAAGTGCACGTTGTTTTTTAATAATTCCTAATCAGAATGTAAATTGGATAATGGATTTTAATTACGTTTTTATGGAACTCGATAGAATTCAATTAAATACGATTATATTTTATCATAATAATGATTATTGGATTATTTTAATTTATTAAAGTTTCAAGTTTTTAAGTTTATAATTGACTTCTGTTATGTTTAATATAAATTAGTTAATATAAATAATTCAATTTTTATGATGATTGTCTGTTATGACAGGACTAAACTTTTTCTGAAAGCTAATTGATAAACCTAAAAGCTATGTTACTAAGAGAGCGACATACAAGGTAAAGTACTATACAAGATCATAAAAAAATAAAAAAATTAAATAAATCACCAATAGTAATAATAAATTATATTAAACAACAGGAAATAAAATAGACCGTTTAATATTGAACCAATATTCAGTATATGATAGTTATATATCAATTTTGAAATAGATGGTGCTATGAATACCAAGCTATTTAGAATGTTCATTGGGCAATGTGCCAGAATGGAAAATAAGGACGCTCTTTTAATATTGATATTGATTTTTATAGTATTATTGCAAATTTTTGCCTTGCACCTAAATATTACCATGTAAACTTTGCAAGTTTGTTATGTATAAAACTGGAATTATCAAAATATTAGATTTCTCCATTGATAATTTTTTATAAGTTTCTGCGACGAATTTTAAAGAGCTAGCAGCAATATATAGATATTTTTGTATCAATTCTGATTATACTAAAATATGTAAGTTACTGAACACTATTACGATATTTAAAATATTGCTAAAATATCCGTTAATTGTAGGTAACCAGTGATATGCAATTCAATAGATGTGAGATAAAGTTTGTTATAATAGCCGACTTCATGTTGAATATTACAAACTCTTTAGTTTCTTTAAACGAGCCATAATTTTGGTGATAAACACTGGATTACTACGTAAATAAATAATTAATTAGTAAAGATAAACCATCAGCATGAAATAATTTTAGGTCAAGGTCTCCAAGCTCTTAAAAAAATACCGCTCGATTGAGTTTATCAACAAAACCAGCCCACAAAATTCCACCCATAAAAGCAAAAAGTACGAACTTACGCCCAAACAGTCCATCAAAAATCACTTCACCGCCACGGCCGACCATAAATATTTAGTCAATCCACTCGCGCTCGACGACCCCCCGAACCACTTATTACTCCAGCTCTCTCCGTAATCGCGTCCACAAAACCGTGCGCGCACACGCGTACACCTCTTTTTTCCACCCCTTTTCTAAAAAAGCCGAGAGAAATGATCGATCCGGCGTCGAATCACGCCCCGAGTGTGTGTATCGCGTGTGCGAGCGGCTTCATGAAAATTCATCCGCTCGCTGTTATAAATCAAAGAGCGCGCGCGCGCGCGAAAAAGCGCGCAAAAGTGGGTAATAACGCGGGAATAAAACCGGTGAAATGAAGTCGTTGCTCGGGGCCCCCCTGGGGGGACCCTTTGGCTTTTTTTTTTTGGTAGTCGCTTTGCGCTCACCTTCGATTGGTGATTTAGTGCGGCGGAGAGAAAGATTTTTGGGTGGATGGAGAGAGAGGGAGATGGGGTGTTGCGGGATTTTTGGAGTGTGTTTTTGTGGTTGTTTGAGTGTTGGTGGTTTGAGAGTTTGGTTTTGTAGTGATCGTTTTGGTTAGCGGTTTGATTTCTGTAAATTGTCAATATATGATTGACTAACAATTATTAATTACTTTTGATTGTTTGTATATCGAATTGCTTGAATCGAGAACGTAAAATTTGTTTTAATTTAAAAATTAGAGTTAATGTATTAAAAATTATGAAATATTAGGAAAGGTTTCAATTGCCATTTTTATTTAATATTGATACATTGAGTACAAAAAAATCCACTCATATTAACTGCCCATTTCTTCGATAAGAACTCTAAAAATTAAAACTCTGATAGGCAATCTCATCTAGCTCTAAAAAGGGTTCAACCTTATGAATCTACGTAGTGATAAAAAACAACCACTCTTTAACTATTAACATTTAGCATTTTCAAACCTAATACAAGCAACTTGATAATAAATATTTTAAATGAAAATTATTATTAATACTATTTGATAAGTCTGTTTTTTTTTGTTAATAACAAGTTATAAAATAAAAGTAGATTGAGTAAAAAGATTATTTTTTAAATACTGTCCTAAATGAAAATAAAAAAAAGCTTTCGTAAATTAAAATTAGCGAAATAGATTCAGAGATACAGAAGCTCCAAATACTTCAAAACATATATTTTCACAAATACATTATTATATTAATCACAAAACTTCCTAATCAAAGAAACAATTAAACTAAAACCCAACCACCAAAAAAACGCACTCCAAAAAGCGAAAAACCCCCGAAAAAAAAGCACACGGCCATCCATAATAGAGACCTAAACGCGCGCGCCGCCGATGATCGGGCCGATCTGCCGTCGACGATTTATCCGCCGATGATTCAATGCTCGCTCGTATTTATGTCCGCCTTTCTCTCCGGGCGGCCCCCGGCTTGTACGTATACCGTAGCTGTATACATATGTTGTAGCGGCACGCGAGCGGCTCGCTTTTTTTGCACCTTTCTTTCCTTCATTGTTTCTTTCTCCTTTGCAGCCTATCCTTTCTTCGTGCTCTCTGGAGGGGGGGAGGGTCGAGGGACTCGGTTTTTGCGTTTTGTAGAAAGCTGCTCGCGGGGCTTGCTCTCTCTGACAAATTGATTCTCGTTGGAGTTTTATGGGGCTTTATTTATTGCCGGCGAATGGTAGTGTGCTGCTGCAGTGATTTTTGGAATGATGGGTTGAGAGGGAATGGTCTGGTTTGTGAATGGGTTGATTGTGGTATGTTGTGATTAGGTGATGGTGTTTTTGTCGAATGAAAATTTATTTCAGGTAATGATCGCCAAAATGGTAATTATTTAATATTGATGAGATATATCCGTTTCTGTTATTTGTATAAGCTCGCGCCAAAGGCAATTTTAGAATTTGAATTAGTCCTACGCCAAAATAAAAAAATTCACTAAAATACTTGATATAGTATTTCTGAATAATATTATTCTATATATTTTTGTTGTTGTTGTTCTATATCTATCTATATTCAAAACATTCTTATTACTATAATTTCCATTACCTAATAGACGCACATTAACACTAGATCACCGTTAAAAACCCAAATCCATCCTCTCAAACCTCTCGATCCACCAGCTCAGCGGCAGCCGACTCCATCCTCTCCTTCTTCTTGAAAAAAGAGAAACAACTCAGCTACACAGCTACTCCTTAGCGCTCGCGACTTTAACGAGCGGGGGCGTGTCCTCAGCCAGCGTTTCTTTGAATTAAACATCTCCCCGCGCGCCTTCAATCAGCCGGCGCGCTCTACACTCTCAGGCAAAAGCTTCCCTTTTCTACATTTCTCCCATCGCGCCTACAAGACTTTTTCCGCGGCTAACTTTCGACACTCGCCCGCTAATGATTTTCCCCACCTTAAAGCAAAGTTTAATCGACTGTCGCTCCCGGAATTCTCTAGCCGAAATTTATTTCCCGCGGAAAAGCTGGCTCCCTGTAATTATTCCAAGATTGCGCAAGCGAAGAAAATAAATAGCGAGTCGCCCCGCGCGTATCTCTCTCATCGCTTGCGAATCAATACTGTAAAAAAGAGCGCGCGTCGCGCTGATGTAAGAGGAAACGCGGAGGGGAGAGGGAAAAAGGACGGATCCTCCTCGGCTCGAGGAAAAAACGAGCTGCAGAGAGTAGGGAGAGCAAGTTTAATTCAAAAGGAAGAGTGTATAAGGGTTGCCGGGGAAGCTCGGAGGGAGGGCTGGGAAAATGGAAAAAAACAGGCAGCTAGGTGGAAAAGGGTGCGGAATTTTCACCCTCCCTCTCCCTCTCTCTCAGCCCTCGAGAAAGTCTCGAGATCTATTTCTGTATAAATACGTAATCAGCAGCGGCCCACGCCTCTCTCTCTCCCTAATACCCTCTCTCTGCGCCTCCCTCGCTGCTTTTCTCGCTTCAGGTCGATTTTTTCCTATTACTTTTAATGTCCCTGATCAAAGGAGAGCCTCGCGGAGTGCGCGGTGAGTGTATATATCTAAGGGAGCGCGCGTCAAAAGCAATTTATTCGGGAGGCAGCGAGAGGCTGGCTTTGTTTATTTATCCGGGAGGAGGGCGCATTTGTGTTAATTAGATGCGCGCGAGCGAGAGTTGGGCAAATTGTTACTAATGATATTGGCTTTGCTTTTGCGCGGTGTTTTACGGGAGAGAGATGCGCGATGGATGTTTGATGAGTTGGGTTTTCTGGGTTTTTTATTCAGCTGGGTGGATGCGGGGTTTGAGGGATTTTTGTGGGTGTTGGGTTAAGTTGCATGTTATTTACGCGATTGGAAATGGGTTGATGGTTGTTTTTGTATGAGGATGGGTGTAGATGGATGGAAGGGTATGCGGTTTGTTTATTATGCTGGAATAATGTTTTGTTACTATTATACAATCGTGTAAATGCGAAAATTTTTTCTTAAATTTAGGTAAAGTTTCTTACTGCTTGCAAAACGAGTAATCGCCTATCTGTATACCCACGCACGACACATACATCGAATCAAAATTATTTTTTCAATTAATAGCTTCAAATTCCAAACCACCCATGCCTCAATCTCAAACGTACCAAAATCTTCCGTCCTCCAAACACAGTCACACAATCCCAAACACAGCCAAACGGCTAATACCCATTCTCCCATTCATCTACTTGCAAAAAACTCGCATCTCGCTCGCAAACTGATTCCGTCGCCGCCTACCCACTTTCTCATTGTCCTCCGCGCCTAATCAACGCCTATATCTCCTTTTTACACTGAAAAAAAATTTTCCAACCCCCAACCCCTTCTTATTAGCCAGACACGCGCTCGCGTCTATATATACCCTAATCGCTTTCTCCCTGGACGAGAAAAAAAAGTCGCGTGCCAGCTTTCTCCGCGCTCGGCGAGGCCAGGGGAGGTGGGGGAGAAAAAAACGAAAACAAAAACAGCAAAACACGAAGCCGGCCGTAATCGCGCCCTTTATGCTAATCGCCGCGCAACCCTTCCGCGTTTAGCCAGCTGCCGCGGGAGCTGCAGCTTCGGTTTCCGTGGGGTGGCGGGGTTTTTTTGGGCGACGCGTGGTGCTTTTGGCGGAGTGTGGTTTTTTTGGAGTTTGGCTGGGTTTGGGATTGCTGGAATTGGTTGTTGTTAATGGTGAAGTGTCTGCAGGGTGATTAGAAAGGAGGCGGCTGGAATACGTTTGATCGCTCGAGATTTTGGTTTGATGAATTTTTTTAATGCAAGAATGTATAGTCTATTTTCATTCGCAAAATAAAATATAAGAATCATAACAATAATATATGTAAATTAGTTTACTATGAAAATGTATCTTCCATTTACCTATCACCTACTTGCATCAAGCTCTCCTTCAACAAACGCTTCGACAAAAATCATTTGCAACAACCTCAAAGCTCCCAGCCAAAATCCGCTCTCCAAAGTCCACCCCTAATCGCATCCATCTCCTTCAGCCTGCCCGCGCTTTCATCCGTCGCGCTATTTCTCACTGACATTTTTTTTTAATGAGCTCCGGCTATTCACTATCGCTTCTTTTTTCCACCCTACGCACGCGCTCCGCTATATATACCCCTACCACCCTGGAAACCCTATCGAAAAAAAAGGGGTGAGCCCTGGGGTTCTTTTTCCTATCGTCTAGTCCTAGGAGAGAGAAAAAAAGGGTTGAATCGCCCTGCGTGTATGCGTGGACGATGGAAATGAAAAAAAAAACGGGCGCGTGGCTCGCAAACGAGCTAGGCTTGTTTTTTTGACGATTATACGCTCTCGGTTGTTTTTTTGCGAGATGCGTGGATTATATAGGTCGTTTAGAAAATTAGCGCTGGGAATGGCAAAAAATTCTGGACGTTGGATTGTGGGGATTAGAATGATCGTCGGGGGGTATAAGAGAGAAGGTTTTAGTGGCTGTTGATCTAGGCAAATGCGCGGTAAAAAGTAGTTATTGTTTTTCGCTGTCATTTACTGTCGTAATGGTTTGCATATGTGATGCAAAAAAGTCACAAAACATCTGGAAGAGTGCGTTTGTATTTAAAAATATTATCAATCAGAATAATTAACTCTATACAACATCATGCATTTTCTCTAACCCAATTTTAATTTCTCACCAAGATTGTTAAAAAGACAATCCACAAACGCGTCTCGCTTACTCAAAATAATCGATCACAGTCCCGATGCGAACAAGACAAAGAGCAGAGAACCTAGACTACACGCACACACATAACCCAAAGCGAAAGGGTGAAAAAAAAGGGTGGCCGTGCGCATGGGGTTAGAAAAAAAGCAGGGTCGCAGCTCGCTGACGGGGGAGGAAAAAATCGCGCTTAGGAAAAAAAGAGCCGTATATATTTTAGAGCGGCTATGCGCGTGGTTATAAATGAGCTTGCCGGCCGGCTTTCTCTTAACTGCGATCATGCCGCAGCCGCGCGCGCTTTTGTATTTAAGTTGAGTATATACGCACGCGAATCCGGCTTGCGTATTATAGAGCCGAGGAGGAGGATTTAGGCGCTGGGGGGTTGTTATCGGAGATTGCGGTATGGGTTGGAGCGCTGGGTGAGGGTATGGTAATGGTGTAATGCAAAGTTTTTTATTATAATAAGCGGTTGTTATGAAGATTGAATAAATTGGGAGGCCTTTGTGATAATGGTAAATTGTCTATTAAACAATTTTCTCGACGTTATTTTTGTCATCTCGTAAACGAGTTCTGATTATAATTATAAACTTATATATATATAATCCAGCATTTGAATTTTTGAATATCCCAAACTTTTCAAATCGGCCTTAACAACATCATCATCCTCACTGACTAGAAATCTCACTTAAAAACTCTCTCAAACCTTCTCTCAACCCATCTCCCTCATACATACACCACACACACCTATAAATAATAATCACACTAGCCGCTTGAAATCCGCCATCGCAAGTAAACGCAAAACCGTCAGCGCGACCATTTTGCGCCTTCCTACCTAGCTCGGCGTCGCCCACGCAGAATTTTGCATTGCCGGTGTATTGCGCATGTGCAGCCGGGGGAGCTGAGAGAAAGGGTTAATCGCGCGCCGCCTGCAGCTACTACACACTCCCCCATTGAGCGAGCTGTCCGCTGCGTATATATAGGTATTGTGTGGGTGCTTAGTGCTATGTGCTGCGAGGCTGTCGCATGCAGGCTTCTTTTGGAGGAGATGGAAAGAGTTGGATGATGGGATGTGAGTGGTTGGATGGATGTGGGTTTTTAGTTTTTGGAGTGAGATTGCGTGAGTGGGAAGGTTGTTAAGCCTTTTAGAACTTTGGTTTATTGCGTTGTAGATATTGTAGAAAGTGAAATATTGTAGATATTTTTTAAAGAAAAGTAATAATTGTGATTTTAAATTCATACAAATAGTCGCCAAATATATTTTTATTTATAGAAAGAAATACCTCTTTATAGTTATGGTAATGTTATATCAACTTATATTTTATTTTTGAACTGTAAGAAGCTCAAAAAACGATAATTTACTACCATATCATGTCTAGTAAAAATTCGAACTGAAAACTGTCTAGCTACTTAAAATAAATCATTACGAAAAATCTCAGTATAATACATATAACGGATGCTTAAAGAAAAAAATGTTTTTATTTTATATATATTATACAAACCATATAAAATCTCAAGAAAAGTGTGAAAATACACAAAAAAAGTAAAAGAAAAAACGTAAAAACGCCTGGTACTTACGGCTGACACAGTAAAACGTGGCGGTTGTATGTCTCGTTATAAGAAGAAAAGAACCCTGCAGTTTCGCGATTTCAATATGAATATATATACGTACGCAGTATGAATGCGCTCCTTGGCAGCTCGATTTGCTCTCAATTTCGTTTTTCCAACGGTCCAACTTTTTTCCGTCCACTTTTTTTTCTTCTTTTTTTTCACCGCCCGAATTCCTTGGCTCGTCATATATAATTTCAATAATGTGCGAGAATATGTACTGATGCCGGGACTCGATAATAAAAGGGACTTTTCAACTTCTGTCAGAGGATAAGATTTTCGTTGTTATTTGAAAGTTCTTGTATTTCTCTGAATACGTTTAAGCTGCATTTCCACTATTTTTTTAATTATCAAGTTAGGTATGCTTAAAATACCAACATTTTATTTAAAAAATATAATTAAGTCTCATAATAAAGTTATCAAAATCTCATAAATTATTAATTGATTATCTCATTAATTACTCAACAAAAACCTACTTGTTTGTTGAAATAGTTTAAAAACGCAAATCATTTTTCTGTAGTTTTATCAAGATTTATCAGGCATACTTAATCGGACAAAACTCAAAACCCTAAAAGCAGCTACCAGTTCCATCAAACCTCATACACCCCACCCGTCCTCCAAAACCATCGCCAAATATCATCAAGATGCACATAACCTCTCGACGACTCCCCGCCTATCCTAACTTACACCGTCAAGAAGCCAAGCCGACCTCGCGGAAAACAATCAGCCCAAGATCTCAAGTCCAATAAAATTCGAGCCGCATAAACTGAAAGTCAGCTCCGAGACGCGCAGGACAAAGGCACCACTTCCTTACTGTATATCAACTCTCTTATCCCATCACAAAGAAACCAACTCCCGTTATATACATAACCTCCGCGACGGTTATTATTATTCCCGCGGCTCGATTCCTACTTTCCGCGCAAAAAAGAAACCGACGTGCGCGTCGCGTATATGCATATGCTCACACGTCAATCACGTCTCGCGTTTCGACGCTTGACTTTTTTTTCCATCGCACTTCGTTACAGGCGTCAGGCGCTTCCGAGCCCTATGCGCTGTACACACACATTATGCACGCGCGCTTTCATTTCCGCGAGTGGATCGCTTCGGTTTTTTTTTTTCGTGTTAACCGTCGCGCTTTGTTAACGTCACTTTTCCACTCCCGTGCGCGCGCGGTGGCTTTTTTTTCGGACGAGCGCGGCGATTGACTTTTTTCGGCTGCGCGATTTTTCTGACACGAGAGCTGCGCGGTTGTGTATTCCGCGATGAATGCGGAGAAGTCGATGTAGCGCGCGGAGTTTATTGATGGAAAGGCTGGAAACTGTGAGAGCTTTTTTTCGAGCTGCCTTTTGTGTGCTAAGGTCTGTTCGTTTTCGTTTAAACAAATATAACAGTTAATTAAAATCGAAGTCTATTCAATGTGAGCTGGAAATGTTTGAACACACGTCACCTACGAAATCACGGAATGCTATTTTCGATCATGTTGAGCTCAACCCTTTCGCGACGGAAGAGGCCAGTCATTTGAATAGCCGGCGCCTATATACACGGCTTTTGAGAGCCCGGGACTATTATGAGCGACTATGGCCCTCGGCCTTGAACTTGAATACATGCTTAAAAAGTAGCCTGTGTGCGTTAATGCGTGTCCGTGCGCGTTTTTCCCGATGTAATCGATATCATTGATTTTTTTTACGCGCTACTACTGTGAATAGACCACCGGCTGATTCGGCATTGCTCGCCGAGTGCGTGTACAAGGGAACGTGTTTCGTGTGGTAGGACGAGGGGGTGTATAGGTTCGATTGTCGTTTTGTAAGTGTGTTCTTGCTTCTGATTTGAGACTGGCTTCTTTGGTTAAGAGATTTTATGTCTGTAAAAATAATTATTAATTTCTGTGGTTGACATTTGTTTTTATCGATGATGGTCGGATTAATGATCAATTTAATTAAAATTCGATAGTTCGTAAAACGTGTCAAATATATAAGCTTATAAACTAAAAATTCTTATTCGTTTTCACAATACAGACTTTAGCCGAAAAAATACGCACGCAATTGCTGTGCAGATGCTATTCCGAACCCGCCAACCACCTTAATTTTAATTACTCATCGCACCTCGAAGAAAGAAACCCTCCTCAAACCTGCTTCTCTACTCTTCCGCACCCGCCCACGCATCCCTCCAATAAATCCACACCCTTGCCAAAATAGGGCGCGAATAACGAAACCAGCCTATCCCCCCCTGCCCCAGCCCCGGAACCGCAGTCGCACGAAATTCGAAAAGAACCGGCGCGTCGAATGAAATTCATATTTGCCCGCACGCTCGATCGATATAGCCCATATATATTAGGTCTGCATACATTCCGCTTGCGACGACCCCAATTCATACGAGAAGCTGCCTCTCGCTTGATAGCTCCGCTGCGTATATGTATAAATCACGGCGCGCGAAAAAATGTATGCCGCGCGGGAAATGTAAGCGCTTGGCTGCGCGTAAGCGTGAGAGTGTGGGTATATGCTATTCGGGACGCGTTTTATTCATTAATGAATAATCGGGGGGTGAAGGAGGGAATAAGAGTGTAGTTTGAGGATTTGCGCAGCTGCTGAGAGTGAGTTGTTTGTTGTGGTGGTTTTGGTGCTGGTCGTTGAGTTTTTAATGAGTACGTGGATTTTTTATTTATTGAATGGAATTCTTTTATGGTATGAAGAGGTGGTTCTGTTAAGTGGGTTGCTGAGAGTTTTAGCTTCTTCCGAATGTCTTGAATTTTGGCCAAATGTAGGTAATTATGTTTTACCTTTTGAAAAAATTAGAACGGTTAGCTTCACTAATTTGGAGTTATTAATTCTTAAATAATACATCTTAGTGATTAGTTGTTTTAAAGCTAAGAGTTTCGTATATCTTAGCTAAAGAATGAATTAAACGTTCAGAATATATTTGCATAAAATTGTGGGGCTCGAAGCAAGCTTCGGAATTAATTTACAGCTATTTACGTTTTGACCCGGCGAATTATTATCGAAGTAGCCTCATACAAGGCTAATCATCCATTAACACTTCACCCTACATATCCATACAAAAACTCTCTCGATTTCCTCCCCCAATTTTCTATCAAACTCGCCCCTTAAGCGCGCCTCTTCCCAAGAACCCATTACTTACATCGCTCGCGTTCCAAAACACATTCGCCTTGAACTATCCAAAAATTCACCTCTAGCTTCCCAACCCCTTTCCCTCTCCACCTGTATATAAATAACCGGCCGCCTCAACCCTATACACCCTCCCGAAAACAGCGTCAAAACGCGAGTCGAACATCAATACCCGTCCGCGTTCCTAAATGTTTAATCGGGCCAATATATAATAAGCGCGTTCGGCTATTTAAATTAGTTTAACCCCGAATATAGCCACCACGTGACCTTGCGCGCGGTGTTGCTGCTGCGTGGGACTATGTATTAGTGCGGCCGCGCGCGGTAACCATGGAAATCGTCTGTTTGTTTGGCTTCGTCCGCGACGCGAGGAAGTGCCTTGGCGGGCTGATAATAAAGGAGAGAAAGGAGTTGAGAGGGGCCAGACTGCTTCGAAGCTTTAATGCGAGAGAAGACTATTTTTTGGCTTTCAGAGAAGAGGAGGAGGCTGGTGAGTGAGGTTATGTTTGGTTTGAGGAGAGTTTTTGAACTTGGCTTTGATGAGGGAATGATTTTGGCTTACTTCAAGAGATATGAGTAGAGGATAAGTATGATGTTTATGTCAAGTTTTGATGGAAATTGAATATGATGTTAGTTCGCTCTGAGCGGATGCTGACTTTGAGATATAGTATATCTCGCGGCGTGTGAAACTAGTAAACATCCAAATTTTATTTCTATAACTTGATTAAGCATTTGTTTTTTTTTGAAAAATTGTCAATGTAATATTTAATACAGTGCCTGAGATCGGAGAAAACGATAATTCGAATCTAATATTTCGTTGATATTCATTTAGGTATAAAAAACGATCATAATCATAACTTTAGAGAGTATTCTTTTGCTACAAACTAGGATAACGTTCGAGTTGTACGAAAAGTTCGGGAAATAGATTAGCACTGAAATTAGCCTTTTTTTATCGTTCCATTGTTCATTTTATTTAAATAATAACAAAACTGTATTTTTATTTTTTATAGTAAAAAATCAACAAATACTAATTAACACTATTTTAATTATTCTGTTATTTAATTGCAAAGTTCCATATAATCATACCAGCTATATTATCAAAGCCTGATTCTTGATATAATGTAATAAATCTATTTTTCATAATTTCATCAAATGAAAGGATTTATATTCAAACATAGACAGACTTATATTATATCAGCTACTTGGAAAGTGAAAACGGAGTTCTACACATTGAACTGGTGCAATGATTTAGTAAATTTCAACTTTCCGTTAGTCTACGAATTTTATATCAAAGAGAGGCTCTATCTAGCCTTCCAAAAACAGAATATCTTGATTTTGAAAAAATGAACTTAAACGGTGATTTCGGGAAGACGCTCTAGATCTCATACCTTCTAAATCAATAGATCCATTTATGCGCTACCGTCTTAACAAGCAAAACACAGATCCAAAGCCATCCTCATAACATGGCAAACAGCTGAAACCCAGCCAATACACCGCACCGCAACACCAAAACACAACTGTCCCGTCACAACATCCTTCCTCAAAAACAATACCCAGCATGCGCTCATCTCCACATTCGCGAGTCAAAAATTTCGCCTTTCCTCCCGCAATCCAAATATTTTCGAAAAACGAATCCCCCGTATATATCGATTTCCTCTCTCTCCTTCGGCGAAAGGCTTGTTTTCTTAGGAGCCAGAGAGCCATGGCATAACGCGACTTTGTAATTCCAGACGACTCGCAGCGCGCGGGTTCACGTCGGGAGAGCAAGAAAGAGAAAAGGGACGCGCGAGGGAGTAAGTATTGAGCGGAGGCGCAGGTCCGACCCTTTTTCCATTCGCGCGCGAGCAACCCTTCTTTGCATTCGGCCGGTCCGGCCGATTTCTTTTCTCGCGGGCTTCCGCTTTTTCTGCTTCCAGCGCGCTTTGTCTTGAAGAAAAGACGGCGGGTTGAGTGGGGATGAGTGTGAGAGGGATTAATAAAGGCTTACCGGAGCACTACTTTTGTTTAAAGGGGATCGAAATCGAATAGTTGAAGATGCGATGCGGGAATTGCCGCTGGGGGAGTATATAGTTCGGGGACGATTGAGTGTATACAGATTTTCGCAGTTTTTATGATTTACGTTTACGACGCTGGAAGAAATCAGTATAAATCTCGGGCATAGATATCGTCTGGTATAGATTCTCCGTTAAGAAGTTATCTATTAGGCAACAAGTAATCTACTGCGTTATAACAGGCCTGACCGGGTGATCTAGCATTATTGAGTGAGCGTGAGTCTCGGGAAGGACTTGGCTGTGCGTTGGAATATAGAGCGCTGTGATATAGAATCTAAATCGCCGATAGATAACTTCCAAAGCTGACGTAATAGCTCGATTCTGGCTAAGTGATCGTTTTCGGAATAAAGGCGATGAGGATAGTTCGTTCGGTTCTGATAAAAGAGAGCTATGGTAAAATAGTGATACGGCGTGTTGGGAATGTTTACCCGACACCTGTAGCTTTATTTATTGTAAACAAAAGTAATTTTTTTGAGAGCGAATGGAAAATTAAATAGACTCTGTTCCTAAATGAGACGGCTAATTATGGACAATAGACCTTAGTTAAACCTTACTTCGCGCTTAAATGGCTAATTAAACCGTAAACTTGCACTTCACCTTAAAAAAAATTTTATTTCATTCCTCACCAAAAATCCATCTCTCCAGCGTCGCTCTCAGCCCGAAAAGCTCGCTCCGGCCCGGCCGAAAAAGCAGCCCTCAACCCCTTCAAGACGCGCAGGCCAAAAGGAATCTTCCCTCCCCTCGCGTCCTTATCAAGTCCTCCCCAGCGCGCAGCATCTTCCCAGCACCGACACAGCGAGTGAGAGAGAGAAGAAAAAATTCAGGCTAGCGAGCGCGCCTGGACGAGGCTGTATATACCCTCGCAGCGCTGCTTGCGCGCGAGAGAGTTGCTATAGAAACACTAATTCCTCGGCGCGCGCTGCAGAAAGAGAGAGAGAGAGAGATGCCGTGCAGCCGCCGGGGGAAGAAAAAAAATAGCGAGGGTGAAAGAGCAGCGGGCGGCGGGAGGGGGGGGGCGACTCAAATAAAAAAACGGATCAATATTAACTCTTTTTTTTCCCCGCCGGGGCTCGAGCCTGCGCGCGCGTGTGTCTCTGCAGGGCTCTCTGTGTTTCTCTGTGTTTGCTGTGTGTGTGTGTGAGCTAGCGGTCTTCCTGGTTCTGGTTATGGTGTGTGTGTGGGTAGGGTGTGCGGGAAGGGTAGTTCCTTTTTTTCGCGGCGTGCTCTATCGCCGAGTGCCGGGCTGCAGTGATCGAGATTTTGGGATGATGAGTGGGTGGATTTTGAAAAGGTGGGGGTTAATGATTTTTTGGAGTGGTGAAGGGAGTTTTGATGGGTGCTGGTTTGTTTTGATTTTTGTTTTTCTGATTATAGAGGCTTAGAAATAATGCCAAGGTTTTTATATACTAGAGAAATAAAAGAACTTGATGACTCAGCAGATAAAAATGCAAAAATCTTTGCAACTTTAAGGGTTCATACTGGGCTAGAATAAAAAATCTGCAACGACCCGCACGATTCCATCGATCAGCCCTACTTCCTCTAATAAACTATACAATTTGCGCAACTCCTCAAAACTCACCCCACTCTCCAAACCTGCCTAACCTACATAAAAAACAAACTTTCCAGAAACCAAAACACCAACAACCCTCACGCTCATCCCGCAATAAAACCCATATCCATCAAACCGAAAATAAGCCCATACGCAAAAATAGAGCAGAGATACATACAAATCCTCGCTCCTTTATTTTATGGAGCGCACTTGCAGGCTGCTCACTTTAACGCCGCGAAGCCCCGAAACGAGATGTACGTGACTCTTTACCGGAATTTCAGGCTCCCACCCTCGCCACGGCGCACATACGTACGTACACATCCCCTTCAGCTCGTGTTTTACAAGCCGGAGCTAGCTCTAGCCGCGGAATTTTCATTCTTCCGACTACTTTGCCAGAAGAGCGGAGTGGTTTGCTGCCCCCCTTTTTTTTACGGCTTGGTCATTGTCCGAGTTAAGGGGGTGGATGTGCAGCCCGGGATTTTTGGGTCGGTGTGGGTTGATGCGTTTAAATATGCAGCTTGGAGTGAAGATGCGATGTGAGAGAGCTGGTTTGTGGATAGAGATAGAAGATCGAAACGGATAATTGTGAGGTTTTGAGAGAATTAGTTCTGAAAATTATTATGTTAAGAATAACATTGTAAACTTTGTGTATGAGTGAAAAATAAATCACTTTTTAATGATATTCAGCTATTTGTGGCGTATTTCAAGAAATTCGTTCTCTTATATCTTTTTAAAATTAAACAGACTTTAATTGTCTTATTTTTTAATAAATTGTTACTTTTATTCATATGTAATATGAATATGATGGAACATACATATACATGAATGTGAAAAATAAAAATAAAAAATGCTCTATTCGAGTTTTTAGCTTGGCCCCTGTGCGCCCGCAATTCTCTCCGCAGCTAAGCCTTGCTGCAGGATGCCATCCAAGGAGCTCTGGGTAAGATGTATCCTTGGGCGTTTAGATAAATTTTCAAGTGGTTATATTTAACAGAAAAGAAAATTGTGATTTGAAAGCCTGATAGTCTCTCAGTAAGAGAATATTAACTTTTATTAGAATTAAAAGTTAAATATAAAACCTGAAATTAATATCTAGCTTAACATCACTGCGGCTGTAACACAAGTTTTATTTAGGACTTTGCCAAGAGTTAACAAAACTTTATTAATTCACAGTCCATTAAATTTTTTTACTTGACGATAACAATTAAAATTCTTCTGTAGTCAATCTAACAATTTGCCTACTACTTACGTACTTAAGCAAACAAACTGTTACACGAGCCGCAGCCTAAAATAAACAGTTAGAACAGCGATCCGCCGTTATATCCTCGCATACAAACAGCCCCATTCAACTAACTAACACGCACCTTACACATTACCTTATTAAACAATTTCACACATCTAAAGTATATAACAAGGCCCACGCGACAGCCACCGCTGATGAACGAACCCGTTATATTATCCCCCGGAAGGACAAACGCAAAATAACCTACGTTGCACAATCTCTGCCAGCTGGCTTTCCAAAAAGCTCCCGTTTTTTCCGGCCAAAGCTATACGCGCAGCAGGTGTCTATACATACATATACACATTCTAGTCGGGCGCCGAGTGGAGCAATTTTCTCCTTGGAATATATACTAGCGGTAGAAAATTGAGAGAGCTCCTTTAATTGACACACTGGTTAGCGCGAGAGAAAAAAAAGCGCGAGCTGCACCTGCGGTTTAAAGTGCCTCAGAAGAGGTAATGACAAGGGTTGAGTGGAGACAAAACATCGCTGCCGTTGATCAACGAGCCCTTCCGCCGTTCTGCGGTCTATGTATATGTCTCCTTTTCTGGCGAATTTTCCGCTGATGTATACAGAGTGGATAGATATTTTGATCAGTTACAGCGCAAAGACAAAGTTAACGCATAATTTACAAAGAAAAACACCCGCAGACAAAGTGTATACACCATCCTCTCAAAAATCCACTCAGCTGCATAAACAAGCCGCCCTTTCATAAACGCCGTGCGTTCGCATCCGTCCGATAAGCTCTAGCGCCGAGCTAGCCAGCCGATAAAGACCAGCGATAAACCCAGCAGCGGCAGGAGCGGCGCGTGCCGCCGAAAACCGCAGGAAGGCACCTCGCGTTTTTGAAAGAAGAAGGAGGAACCGGCGCGCGCTCGCACGAACGCACCTGTCGCGCGTCCTAGACCTAGCCTTTTGAAGGACTCGAACGCACACACGCTATAGTTTTACAACCAGACAGACTTTCGACAGACTAGGATGTGTATACGAATTGCCGGATAATTGGCGAGGACTCTACGTTTCGGGCAGACTGAAAAATGGATAGGTCAGACGATGCTTTTACTAGAGTTGATGTAGTTCTGCATGGGTTTGTTCGCATAGCCGACGCAGGGTTAAACGGATGCTGCGCGCCGGTATTAAGTTCCGGCGCGGTTATATCGACATGTGTTGCCCTTCGACGTAATAATAAGCATACACCGCTGACCTACATATTCGTACAATGTATACAACAAAAATGAAGAAAAGCGCGCATCTCGAGCTGCAGGCGCATAACGGTTCACTCATAAAATAACTACCGCTTGCGCAATTCGATGCGCCGCGAAGCGATGCATATCCGCGGCACACGCGTGTAATATAAAGAAATATCCGTATGGGTTATTTCGGGAGCCGAAAAGGATTCGCCATATGGTCCCCTGCGATATGTCGAAGCTTCGCCGAAGGCCGGTTCTTTTTTCGCCGGTCGCGCTCTATATAATTAGGAGATCCTAGCGGAGCGATGCTGCCCCGCCGTCGTCTCTTTTCTTCGAGTCAAGGACTAGCTTAGTCTCGCGATTTTTTTACTTTTTATTCGGCGATAATGTCGGGATCTCAAGCAAAATGGACTGACTGCAGCGGCGGCGCGAGCTGACTTTGTTGCGTCATCGCATAAGGCTGGTGTCGACGCCGGACTGCTGCTGCGACGGGTTTTGCGTTGTCTGGGAAGGGTGGAGGTGGGGGAGGGTGAGAGTTGGCGGAGTTATATAATTTTGGAAATTTTTAAAATTTGTTGACAAGTTAAAATGATTTTCAAACTATTTTTCACAAAAAAGTATATTATTTTATAATTTATTATAATTATATTTATTTCGAAAAAGAAACCAAATTATTTAACCGTTATAAGTAACACAGGCCTGAAAGGGCTAACAATCGGGAAACGTATTTTGATGCGATCCTTTTGACATACATATAAAAATCAAGCCCAAAATCTTCATTCAATCTCACAGGCCTATATTCCAAAAAAAATTAACAAATTTGCTTTAAATCATCTCATTATTAAATTTCCTAAAAATCAATTTTTACAAAACATTATACAAAAGCAGCCAAGTAGACATCGACAATCCAGCTCACCCGAGCCAGGCGCACGCGAGCGGCTCCCAAAATTATGACGTCTGCCTAGCTCGCTCTTTCTTTCTTCTTAGCCTTCTACACTCTCGCCGCCAAAATAAAACGCCTCGCGAGCGCGCCAAATGTCGACGCCGAGTAGCCTAGTACACATCCTCACCTCTCTCCTCCACACACCTTTTTCTCCGCAAAAAACGGCGCGCAGACTAGACTCAGAGAGAGAGAGAGAGGCGAAAAAAGAGTCGGGAGTGGAAGGGTTCCTTTTTTCGCGGCCGCGCGTGGATACGACCGGGGGCGGGAGGACCATATGTCGAAAATTGGCCGTTTCCTCAACAAGAGAGAGAGGACCATTCGATTTGAATATTTCGCGAGTCTGTCTAAATTTCGGGCTGGCCTACTGTATTATGGACTGCAGACGTGTTCGCTTTTGTCAAGGCTACGCGTATAGGTAATTGGGGTAACGAGTCTGTATACAAGTGAAACCGCAGAAAGTGCGCTCGGTTAATAGCGAGGACACGCGTCCTTGGTGAAACTGCTGGTTGCGCGAGGGTTGCGAAGTTATGGTTAATTCGAGAGCGGAATATAAGTCATGAAAAAATTAAGTTTAGCGGGTTCGCTGAAAGGTGGTTGAAGGAGTTGCGGGAATTATAAGAATATGGGTCGACTTGTTAATATATCCTTCGAATTTCGAATTAATTTGGTTAAGCTAGAAATTGAATACTTTTGAATGAACCGTGTGTAGACTTAAACGCAAGCTACACAAACGCTTAAAAATCTATATATCGCCGTCCGAAGCCTCCACTTATCGCGTTCACCGACAAACTACCCAATTATTTGTCAAAATTCTGCGAATCCTCGGAACTACAAAGCCTTCTAAAATCCTTCCAAGGACCTGCTGAGAAACATGCGGATCTCCGCTTGTAGAAAAAGCGAGACACGAACGAAAAAAGTGGAGCACACGTGTACATAGATATAAAGATGCAGTCTCGCGCACGTATATAGGTATGTATACGGAGAAACGCAATGCCACTTTCGCTTTCCGAACGCGCGTGAATTTTTTTTCTTCGGCCCTTTGTTTTTCCATTAGAGGGTGAAAAGACCTTTCGCCTTCTTTTACTTCTGCTAGCTCGTTTAGCGCGAGAGTTTCGGCGCGGATATATATAGAGCGGACTCTTAATGGAGAGGAGGCGGATTAGAAGCGCGGACTTTTAGGTTAAGGGAGGTGCAAGGGGATGGTATAGGGGTAAATTCGATTTGCTCGCACTGGCTCGGAGTGGTTCGCGTGATTTACGAGAGTTCGGCGAGGGCGATGTGGATTTTGAGCGTTTTCAATTCAATTCGGCTGCGTGAAGTTAAAAAACTTCATAGTAGAAAATTTTGTGTTTGGTGTTCAAATATATAAACGCACGATATAGGTGTTTAACCCACACATTTTAATTGTAAATAATGTTTTGTTTCTTTTAAAACGAAAATAAATAAACACAAAATACATATTGTATTATTCGTTTGGCTTTTTTGAATACTAAAGTACGACTAAATGGCCGTGGTTATAAAATTATTTAATTTTCAATTTTTACAGAGTTTAAAATAAAAAATGCACGTATGCAAAAACTACGCTGGCTTAAGTATTACGAAGATTCTGTTCGACTAACTTTTTTTTTGTAAGTCACTTCACTGTTCAAACAGATCGAGAAGCCCAAGTAGAAATTTAATTACTTCAGTTAGCCCTAATTTTCAAAATATCGCTAAACCTCAACGACCGCCTAACCGACAACCTAAACAATATCAATAACAAGTTAACTTTTAAATAGGACCTATAGCTCGCAACACCGACTCCGTCCCGCGAAATCCCCCCATACACCAAAACCGCCCCCGTCAACCCCATTTGCAGCTCATTCCGCTAACCTCTAATTCTCCTCCTTCTATACCAACCCCGAAAGAAAAAGTGCGTTCCTCTCACCGCGCAGCAGCGCCATAAAAGAAGCTTTCCTTTCTCTTTTACTCGGCGAACGAACACGCGCGTGTACGAGTGATAAAAACGAACGAGAAGGAGGGACGCAGGCGCGCGCGAGCAAGCAGAGAAGGGGAAGAAAGTGTGCGCGCGCGCTCGGCACGCGTCTCGGCTCCTCTTTTTTTGCGTCCTGTTGCTTGCTGGGATGTGTGTATACGCGTGCATCTTAAAGGGAGAGCGCCGAGACGGGTAGGTTTGGATGAGGAAATGCGCGGGTGCGTCGATTTTTTGGTGTTTGTTGAGAATTTTTTAAAAGTGGGAGGTTGGAACGTATGTAAAATGATTCAAGTGAGGACGCTAAAGAACTATTGTTTCAAATATAATCAGTCTGCGATCGTTCAAATCTCATCTGTAAACTTAATATTCCCCCATCAGCCGCGTATCCGTCTATTTATTTACCTTCGACAAACCGCGACGTATCCAAGATCTCAATTACCGCGCTCTTACCTATACACACATCTCCTCCCATATACTACATACCTGCACGCGCTCCGGCCTATAAACATGTTTACTTTCAAGAATTAAGCCCCGCAGCCGAGCGAGCAGCGCCTCGGTATCTCCAAAAAGAGGCCCGGGGAGATGAAGTGATCGATATTATTCGGAAAGAGCGCACATAATAGCCAGGGTAGTCGTCGGCGCGCGTTTTTCTGGAAACTCGAATGTATATACACGTGAGCGCGGGCATCTGCGCGCCCCACATTACGGCATAATGTGTCACTGTGCCACACACGGGCCGTATGCGTGCGCCGAAGCTTTTGCGCTCAGAGCGTGAATGTATTTTGATGATCGATTGGCGGCTGTTATACTTGGATATTTTTAGATTTTTTTTTGTTTTTTATTGACTGCGGAGGGTTGAAAAATAATTTAGTGCGCTGTCGCTTTTTGATACAGGACTGGTTTGATGCTAAATTTTTATAATGACTACTGCAAGATACCCGATTATAAGTGGCCAAAAAATACTATTGAACTTCATTAAAAACAAAGCAATAGCCGATCAGCCATCCCATTCCGCGCTGGGTCACCCATATACTCATCATCTCGTGCTAATAACCCAGACTGCCCTCAACCAGTCCACTCATCTGTACACAAAAGAGCCGAAACGTTGAGTCATCGACACACACGCGCGTAAACAATCAACCCCGTAAAAAGCGAAAACTCACCCCAGATTGCATCGCGACGCCGTGTATATATGTGTCTCTCTGCATCGAGAAAGGGAGGACGGCGCAACCCCCTCTAAAAGGGAACACACCTTGTTCCCTCTCTCCAGCTGCGCCGGTGGACCAGTTTCCAAAAATCTGGCATACATGCACACATTGTTTGCCCCTCTCCGAGACGCGCGTGTGGGGCACACGCGCCCCTCGATATGTGTGTATATGTCTGAAATCGCGCTATGTCGCGTGCGAGGATTCGAACGCTTTTCCCTTTTTTCGGATTCGATTGGCCGTGCGTTCTGCTGTTCCGAGATCTTTTGTCGTCGGAGAGTTTTCGGAGAACTGGAGTGTTTGGACATTTTGGCGTCTTGGGCACGATGGGATGCGACGGATGGCTTTTAAAGATGAATTTTTTAGGTTTTTACTTGTTGATATTGCGGAATTTGAGGTTATGGTAATAAAGACTGATGTAAGTTTGTAAATAAAATTTTTAAGTGGATTTCAAGGTGTAGAAAGGTTATGATCAGTGGTAATCTGAATGATATAGGAGATAATGATGTAAATAAATAACAACTCGTATAAACGATTAAACAGTCACTTTTAATAATAAAAATAGCTCGACAAAACCAGTCGTGTGACTCCGTTTAATTCCTCAACGAAACATCCATTCACCGATTAAAACACTTGACACATTGCGAAAAAGTCCCCTTATCCATATAATATAATACAATCGCGACTCTCGCCGCTTTTTCTCCGGACGATCTTACATTATAATCTGTTTTATTTATTTATTTTTTTCTTTGTGTAAGTACTACTGAAAAATCACAATGCTTTCAGATGTACACGCGCATTGTCCTGTTACGCTCGCATTGTAAGGGAGGTTTCGATGGCAGCGCATTATACTTTTTTTCATTTTTCTTTTTTATTATACATATATATATTTATAGAATATTTTACGAAAAAGTTTCTGATATCTTTTATTATCGCACTGTAATCTTTTTTTTTATCTCTTACTTTTAACCTGTTTAGCCCTTTGATATAAATTACAAAAATCTGTCTCGCTTTATTCTTTTCGTATGGTTCTGTAACATTTGTTTGTACGAAAGGAAATTGAGAGTTTGCACAATAATGTTATCAAAATTGAAGAAAAAGCCTGAGATAATATGTAATTAGTCTTACTTGTCATGATTGCGTAATGGTAAAATATTCAGTAAAAGTCTTCGATTACTATTGTTTAAATTATGCCCAATATACTACCATCCGTCAGATCTATTTAATGATATATTTAAAACATTTTTCTACAAATTCTCAATTTCGATTGCCATTCTGTCCCTTTGTCAAAACGCGTTCCGCGCAGCTTTTCTATTTCCATAATTTAACGACATTTCCCTTTTATTATTCTATTACCATTCTTCTGTTTTCACGATCCATATTTTTATTTCTTATCTATTAGGAATACTATATGCAAAATCAGTCTTGTGGTTGAGATATATTCATTTTTTTCCATAAAGGTGTCTGGTGAGGTAGTGTTCAGTTTCATATAGTATACAATTGTATATTAGAGCCGTCGTTTTAAAAACAATATCTCCTCGGTATAACAATCGCAGAAATATTTTAACGCCGTTTGGTGAACGCTGCTCACGATTAAATATAGATATTGTCGACAAAATTTTTCGGTACGCCGTGTATATAAAGTCTAGATAATGTTTCCGAGCTTTTATTTAAGAACTATATGTATTATAGTGCTGCAATATCACTTTGGTATCGAGTCAATATATCAACTATACTTTTTTTCCCAAGCAGGTAGATAAAATAGTTCATTTTTCTGATTTACATGCGAGTACATGATTAAAAAATATGGCGCCGCTTTTTCTTTTGCCGTCTCTTTCGCTTTGGTCGAAATCAACGATGGCGACGTTATTCTATACGTATAGTTGCAGGTAGAAAAAATGAGAAACTTTATAGAGTTGATTATTGATAAAAGAAATGCTATTTTCGACGGCGTCGACGCGCGAGGTCGTTAGAGTTTATTAGCGAGATTCTATCACTTACTGTATATGTCGTAGTTTTTATATTTTTCTTATTTCACCGTCTGAAACTGTGGTATATAAATCCGTCGCAATTACTCTGTTTATTTTATTTTATCTTTGCTATATATAACTATATAATATATGTTTAGGCGTAGGATATAGTATAATATAATGTATAAGGTCTGAATTTGTACCGTGTGTCTCATTACATGCTCGGGGATTCGAACAACCCCGACTTTTGCTTTTCATTAAAATTTCAAATTTTCACATTGATTTTTTTTAAATATCAAAATTTTTGAAAATTCAAATAGTTACCGTTCGTCAAAGTTGCTCGAACCCTCGAAATGCTTAGCTCGTACATAATTTTGCACGCATATACGCAGTTTGTTAATTTTAGGACTCTCCCGGGGACTGGCGCTGTACAAAACGTCGTTAAAATCTAAAAACAGCTACATATATTACTTTTAAGTCTACGATTCAGTTACACTTCGAATAATTTGGATTTTTCTTTTTAAAAATACAAGGTCCGAGTAGCTTTTCTTTGCCTCTGCTTTACATTGTTTTTTTATTATTTGAATATTTAACGAGAAAACAATTCTCGCGAGGTTCGCACATTATTACATAATAATCATTATAATATATATATATATATATATCGATTGTTTTGTTTTTATCATACAAATTCATATACAAGAAAAATACGAACATTTCTCTTCGACTAGCCTCGACGAATTATAACTATAATGCTTGTCAATTCGTCGTATATTCATTATTCTTATATTTTTATTTATATATACGTAAATATACATATAAATGTGGGGATATCCAAGCGACCTCGTTTCGTAATATCCGCGCGATATTTGGGACAACAATGACGCTTATACAATAAAATGTCGAATGAATTCGTATTACAACGGCATAAAGAATATCGAGGTGCATCTTTTAAAAACGAAATTTCCCTATATATAGTTTCTTTTATATATCTTTATATATATATAATATACGGTACAATATATAGGATCCGCGTTTCATCATTGTAGGAAAAAGTTACTTCTTTTATATAGTGAACATGTGTATGTAAGCGCACCAAAAAATCAATGTATAGGTATATACTCTTTAGTATCCATTTCCGTAGTTGTCGAGTTTGAAAAATATCGATTATAGAGCGTAAAAGTGGCAGGAACTTAAACCGATTTTAGTACCTTCGTTTCCTGTGTCTTCCGATTGCGGCGGCGACTAGCGCCCTTATATATTTTTATTATCAACGAATTCTATTCAATCGGATGAAAAAAGCAGCCTTCAACGAAACCTCATGAATTCTACCAAGCTTACTTAGGAAAATTCTCCATCACCAGAGGGGCTATAGCACGAGAACGAGGAAAACTGCGTTTCCTATCATAATAAAAAACAAAAAACCATCTTTAATCATCACAAATATCCCCATCCATCAACCGAAATTAAAACCGCTTTAATTACAAAAACATCGTCATACTCGCTTCTCACGCGTATCTCCCCAACCCTCCATACGCAAAAGCCCAACAAAAGGTCAAGGAATCCGCAATCCGCCCACGCAGCGAGAAGAAAACGAAAAAAACAGAGCGGCTAGGAAATAAAGCAGCGAGAAAGTCAAGGTCGGCTCGAACGCGGAAGCCGCGAGTTCGCAACCTTGACACTCGCTCTCTCCTCCCACGCGCCTATACGGCTGTGTATATATACGCAAATTCCTCGTTCTCTCGTTTGTGATGACGACCCTCTGGCTGATGCTACCTCCGCCTCGAATTATAGATATATAGGGTGGGAAGCGTGCGTCTATCTTTTTTCTTTTCTCTCTCTCTCTCTCTTTCTCTATTTTCTTTTTTTGCCGGCTACGTATATACGAAAAATCGCCTCGCTTCCTTATGTACACGTGCTTTATATGAGCGGGTTGGTCGGAGTGGGCTTGCCTTTTTGCCGGGGCCGAGAGCCTCGAGCTGCTCGCCGGGCTGTCCTGTATAAGTGTATACACTGCCTGCGTCTCTCTCTCTTTGGTTCCTGTTTGCGCGATGGTTGGCTCTCTCGTGTATGCTTTTTTGCGCGGTTTTAGTTAGGTGCGATGGGCAAAGGAGGGTGATGTGGCTCTGTACCTGCTGGTTGAATTATGTGAGGGAGTGAGTAATTCGGAGAGTGTCAGATTTGAGGGTCACCGATCTTGGTGGGACTTTTGGGAGAGGTTTTTGGTAGGTTTAGAAGTAGGAAATCGTTTGAGTTAGGTTTCAGCGTTTAGTTAAATTAGAGGTAGCCTGAGTGCTTATGTTTGTAAAAAAATTATTATGTTTTTATAATTACTATAGGTTGGTAAATAATGTCAAAAATAAAATTTATTGATTCGGAAATTTGTATGAAAATTGTTTTTTACTAAAATCAAACATATTTTTATGTATAAACAAAAAAGATCAATTAGCTTAAGAAATTTTAATTTTTAATTAACTTTTATCTATGTAAATTAGCTTCAATGACCATATAGATAAATATAATGTTTATTTAAGAAATAATAGTAACAAATAAATTATAAAACAAACAAAATCCTTATAAAATTTCTTTCCACGTGTCAAATCCTTAAATATAGAAATGTTTAATATCAGTAACTAAAAATCAATAAATTTCATTTTCAATAATTCTTATTTACTATCCTATTAGAAAGAAAACTGGGATTGTTTTATAAATCTGTATGCCTACTTTCCCTACATAAATAACTCAGTTAAATAACATTAACCTAACTCAGTTGCATGTATACTATCAAATGCACCAAAAACCATTTCTTACTCCACCCAACACTCCCCTAGCCAGAAACTCAAAATTTTATCCCCAAGTTTTCAAAAATCGCCAGACCACTCTCTCATCCCAGCCTGCGTGTGGTCCCAACAATTTCCCCATTATTCGCGGACTCTCGAGCCTAAACTAGAAAATCTCGCTCGAGCTTTCCCATCAATTTTCCAGCTCCGCAGGGCCGATCGCTTTCTAATAGACACACATCCCTCTCCTTGCCTATACCATCCCTTTCTACATACAAACCTCCTTAAAAACCCGCGCTGCGAGAAAAATAAGGGAAGAAGACACGCGCCGGGGATCAATGCAGGATAAACAGGGTACCTATGTATGTATAGGAAACAAATGAAGCGCGTACCTCTCGTCTTTAAACATCCCAGACCCGCTTGTTTTCGCGCTCGAACGTGTGTGTGTGCATGCGTCGGGAAGAAAGGGACGCGAGAGACGCCGATCGGGATCGATGGAGCGTGAAGAGGAGGGAAAACTCGCGGAGAAAGCCTTAAGGGCCGCGCGTCTGAAGAGACTTTCCTTTTTTTCGCCCTTGTCTAAACAGAGAATTTTTCCTTCGATTCTTGAAGTAGCGATAGGTGGATGATCGCGTTTTTTTTTTATAGAGGAATGTATATACGCGTCAGATTAACGGAAATTTTCGCGTCGCGGGTAATTAGGCCCTGCGTTCGAGTCCCGCGCGTCACGAGGTAAAAACAGAGCGCGGCTTTGCGTAACGGAGGCTTCCAGGGATGAACCTGAGAAGCTGCGGCGGAGAGAAAAAGGAGCGCGGAAAATGTATACAGCTCTCTCGGCGCTCTAGGAAATAGAAAGCGCAACAAAGGGGAAAAGGAGAGCGCTCACGTATTTATCCACGTTGCCGCGGCATTGTGAGCCCGCGATTTTCTCCAGAAGCGTCTGCTTTTCCTTTCTTTCGGCGCCGAGGAGGAAACCGCGGCGCTAAGCGAGAAAGGAGCGGAAACGCGTAATTATTCGATAAAAAATTTACAACGGGGGATGAGGCCTGGGGAGGTACGAGATGCGAGAGTAACTGTACTTAAGGGAATTTTCGGGGTGTACGGTTTTGTGGAAACGAGGTTTGATTATTGGTGTGTGTGCAGGATGAAAGTGGGCCATGGTGACGCGTAGAAAAATTTATGCTGTATTACAGTTTATTGAATCGAACTTTTTCTATACCGAAAAGCAATGCAAATTTCGCTTTCTCGACATTCGCAATCAATTCCGAAAAAAAGACCCAACTCCCCATCAGGCACAACAAAAGGCAACTTTCCCATCTCGCGCGGTCAGCATCCCTCAAAGAAGCATCCCAGAGCGAAAAACCGAAGAATCGCACGGACACGGCCCAGAAACGAGAGCAGTTCGCTGCACGCGCGGAGGTGCGAAGCCGGCCGCATTGTTATACCCTCGGAAGGTTGCGTCGGCCCTGTATACAGCCCCCCCTGGCCGAGTCACAATGAGCTGACCTCGGCTTTGGAAATTTGCATGGCCCGCGCGCGCGCGCATATAAATCACCGGGCGGGCTATTGAGCTTGCGAAAACTGGTCCGCGGCTCCCGACGGACATTTTTTGGCTGTTGCGTGGCAGATGGGTTTTTGGAAATTTTTGGTGGGTCGGTGGAAAGCGTGGCGGCTGTTTTCTGGGTTGGGGTTCGTGGAGTTTTTGGGATGAGGGAGGTTTGGGTTGTTTAGGATTTGAGTTGGTCATTTTAGTGTTCGACGAAATTAAGTTTAGATGCCGATTTGAGAAATTTACTTTGTTAGGATGAAAAAATGTGAAAATGTATAGTTTTTATATATAATTACCAAGATTTGTGTATTTTGTTTTTAGTGTAAATTATATGTATTTTAATAATAAATAATTAAATAATAAAAATAGGTGCAGGGATGAGAAAACAAAGGAAATCATAAGTTGGTGAAAGAAAATAAAATAAATATAATCAAACGAAAAATTTCTTAAAACATTGAGCATGTATTTTTTTCTTTTATCATCAATTTTATACTTATTCGCGAGCCAACAAGAGACATATCTCCAGCAGACTCGCATATATATATTCATATATATATCTATCTCGTTCGTGTGTTGCCTCATCACGTTTTTGATTCGCTCTCTCTTAATAATAAAATCCTAGCGTAATGTCTGTACAAAAAAAGAGTCAATTACGGCGCGATGACACAACATAACAACAAGGGACAAAAAATAATAAATATTACAAAAAACAAGCATAACTCGACACGACTAATCTCCACATGAACTATCTCCAAGAATAGAAAATAATATAATAATAATAATCTTGTCTGCGATAACTAATCTTAAAAGATAATAATAAAGTCCTATACACGCAGCAGAGGCGCGACATTAAAAAAATTCTCCTACCAGTTAACTAGATCGCTGAGCATCCCCGCAACAAATTAGAATAAAAAAAAAAAAAAAACAAAGCACCCTTTGCGCATCGCGAGGGATCCCGGCTCACAAGTCTTTGGCTAGCCTCTGGATCTCTCCCGCACGGCTATATACATACACGAGAGCAACCTTACGGCAAAAACGGGCGAGCTGAAGAGAAAAACGCAGTCGGACAGGCGAGCCGCTGATCGCGCTCTCCCCGTTACTTTAAACTGTCAGAGGAACTTGTATACCAGTATCAACATTCACACCTAGAAATGCGTATCTCTCCCAAAAATCTTCTCGTCAAGACAAAAAATTTCTCCGAAAAGTAAAACTAAATGAACATCCGAACTCCGCGCATATCTTCGTCGTAAAGAATCTATCGCTCTCCGCTACACGCACGAACAACATACAAAATCTACTATACACATAGAGCTGCTCCCCGCTCGAGAGCTTTAAAAACTTTCGTCCTCGGCTATGTACAAAATTCAAGCTCCTCCCTGGCTCTCGGGTAACGAAACATAATCACATTAACAGCATAACGGCCGGACGGCGGCCTTCACCTGACGCGGCGCGCTTCGGGCGTGAACAGGCTGTCGTCGAGCTGGTGCTCCTCCTCGTCGAGCTCGTCCTCGTGGACGTCGTCGCTGCTGGGCGAGTGGCTCATGGGCGAGACGGCTCCGCCGCTGGAGTGAGAGTGCGGCCTTTCGCGTCCCATCCGCGAGGTCATTGAAAGATCTTCGGGCTCGGTCTGTTCGGGTAGATCCAGGGGGATGCCGGACAGGTTGAGCGGCAGCGTCGACGAGGCGGCTAGGAGGGACGGCGAGGGTAGCTGACGCATGGGCAGGTTCCTTCTGATACCCACGGCGCTGGTCTGCTTGTGTCTGGCCAGCAGCGAGTCTTCGTCCATTTCAACGTCGATGTCGACGTCGATGTCGTCTTCGAGGTCGTCGCTGGCGAGGGAGGGGGAGGCGACGCCCAGCTGGGTGGTGACGAGGCTGCCTGGGAGGATCGTGGTGCCGGCGAGGGCGCCACATTTGTGGTGGACCAAGTGGTGCCTGCGCCGGAAGCGCATCTGGCAGTGCTCGCACTTGAAGGGCTTCTCGTTCTTGTGGATGAGCAGGTGGGCCTTGAGCTGGTTCGAGTCGCTGAACTTGGCGGAGCAGAGCTCGCAGGCGTAGGGCCGCTCGCCGGTGTGGACGCGCAGGTGGCGCCGGAGGTTGGCTACCTGGACGAACTGCCGGTCGCAGTGGCTGCAGTGGTACGGCTTCTCGCCCGTGTGCAGGCGCATGTGGGTCTTGAGGTGGTGGTCGCGCGTGAATCTGGAAGAAATCGAGAAATCTCGGTTAAAAAAAGTAACGATAAAAGTAACGAGAGAGAGAAAGCTCGAAACATTCGTAATAACGTAAAAGACGGAATGTCGTTACGAAACTCACCTTTTGTGGCACTCGGGGCACTTGAACGGCTTCTCTCCGGTGTGGGTCCTCTCGTGGTTCTGTAGGACGTGTTTGTAGCCGAAGGACCTGGAGCAGACTCCGCAGGTAAACACCTTGTCCCTGCCGTCCTTCCCAGCCTCTGGGCTAATACTACTAGGCGGACTAGTCGCCGTGTTATCCACCGTCGTGACGTCCTTGCCGGTCGCCTTGACAATCGGCTGCCTCTGCTGCTTCTTCGCCGCGGCGGCTGCCTTCTTCCTCTCAGCGCTGCTGCTACTGCTCACAACGTTGTTGTTATTGTTGTTATTAGCGATCTGCTGCTGGCTGTTGGGCGTCTTCCTGGCGCCGCCGGATCCAGACTTGGAGCTGAGCGCCGGGGATACAGGCCCAGGCGAGCGGTGCAGCGGCGAGGGTGGCGATGAAGCTACAGCTGGGGCCCAGCCATTGAAGAGATTCTGGTGGTGACGGTAGAGGGACGGACTCGTGGCGCCGAGGCTGACGGGGAGGCCAGCGGCCATCAGTGCGTGGCTCATGTGCGAGGCGGCCAATAATTGCTGGGGTGTCAGCATGGATAGGGAAGCGGCCGCTGCGGCTGCTGCGCCCATTCCTGAGAAGAGCGAGGCTGCCGAGGTGGCCGTGTTGTTGTTGAGCGGCGGTGAAGAGTGGCGCTTCTCACCGTCCTGCTTCATGCTAAGGCTGTGGCTGACCAAGAGTCCTGCAATGATAAATGAAGGTGTTGATTAAGACTTTGTGTTTTAGGATTTTGATATGTTAATGTTAGAGTGGCAGGGAGCGGAGTTTACGGCGAGAGAGCAGCGATTGCAGCGGTATAACTTCGAGTTTCTTAATCGGTCAGGCCCTCGGCTAAAAAAGGCAGCGTCCGATGCTCGGACTGCAATAAAGTAGCCTTTGCCACCCGCGCCGCGGAATGCAAACAAAAATCTGTTGCGCAAGGCTTGCGTTGCCTCAGATCCCGTCGACGAAAAAGGCGCGAAGTGTCCAAAGAAGCGGTGAGAGAGAGAGAAGGAAAAAAAAAAGAGAAATTCAGCGGGAAAAGTCGTGCGGTTACGTCGGATTTCCTCTCCTCGCGGGCGACTTTCCCTCTCCCAGCGCTCTTGTATATATATACACACGTACTCACGTGTGAGCCGCCTCCTCCCATTCACCGGCCGCGCCGATTTCATTCACGTGCGCCGGAGCGCGTGGGTGGCGGGATTTTTCGAGGCCAACGACTCGAGCGGGAGAGAGAGAGAGTTTATATGGAGATAGGCCCGCGTGTGGGCCAAGATTTAGTGTTTTTCACGAGAGGAGCGGCTGAGCAGGATAAGATCCGTTTTGCGCTTGTGAAATGAAGTCCACCTTCCGGAGTTGTGAGAAAACGTCCCTGGTTTCTTGGCAACGGGTTTTTCTCTCTCTCTCTCTCTGTCGCTCTGCTTCTGAGCTAACCCGCCCCCGTGATGGCTCGCCCTAATTGGTCGCTCCAAGCGCGCGTGTATAATTCCCGGACGACGGTTCTGCAACCCCTTTTACGAGGGATGTCGCGGGGGCGAGTTATTGACTTTTTTGTTTTGGGGGTGGATTTTTGCGTTGGTTCGCGATGGCCTGCGGGGTTGTTTATCGAGATTTTTTTTGTAACTTGTTTTTTTTACGTTCTTTTAATTAATAGGTTTTGCAGTTTTGTTACAAAAGTTACTTTTTAACACAAATCGAAAGCATAAATTCTTCAAAGCAACACCGAACTAGATCACCCCCGCACCACCTCACAAAAACACCAAACATCTTCCCCGTACACTAACCCAAGAAGCTCGCCGCACTCACAAGCCTACGAGCCCAAAGAGCCGTCGGGCGCAGAAATCGACCAAACTAGGACCCTCCTCGGCATGTCTCCGCGCGCGCGTGTATCTGTTTCTCTCTCTTTCTTCCGTTTCTTCCACCGGCTGTAAACGCGAGAAAATCGATAATCGTTTCCCCGACGGATAAGACATTTTTATTCTCTTCCCTCGTTCGTAAGATCGAAGGGAAGCGCGCAGCAGCCGCGGAGAAAATCGCCCCCCTATTTCTGCGTCCTTTTTTTTTCGTAATTAAAGTTCACGGCTCGGATTTTTCTCCGGCGGAGACGGTTGACAAAGGAGAGCGCGCGCTTTCGTTGCTCCGTTTTTTTTTGGGAGGATGGTTTATTATGCAATGTTTAAATTGTTAAAATATAATTGAATGTATGTATAAGCGTCGGTGCATCTCGTTATCATTTATCTGTCCGTGAAGGAAATGTCTTTCAGAACCTTTTAAAATTCCAATGCTTTAGCCAATTCCATCGGAAGCTTTCAAAAACATTCGAAATGATATTTCCATCGGTCAGTCTACTATACGAACAAACTCGCGAGTCAACGCGCATTCTATACAGGAGCTACTTAGTCACGCGCGTTTATCGCGGCGGGGTTGCCCTTAGATTCTCTTGTTTTATCTTAGCATATATTTTCGCGGCTTATCTGCACGGCGCGCGTGTTTTAATCGCTAAGTAAATCCCCCGAGAAAGCCGAGATGAATCTACTTTTCGGCTGTTTAGGCTGAGTCAGTCTGCGTACACGATTTGACTTTATCAATGAGCTTTCTGCGCTTAGATTTTCAAGGTTGGAAGGATTTTTAAAAATTCGCGTTGTAACGAAAATTGGAGCGTACTGGTTTATTCGCGATTAGTATGAATGATCGGAGTTTAATCAGGTAGTGTGTTTGTAAATAAAGCACGTCGCGCCAGCTGAGCGCCGGAAGAAAACAGACTTTAATCAGGTAGTGTGTTTGTAAATGAAGCGCGTCGCGCCAGCTGAGCGCTCGATGAAAGACCATCTCCCGAACCTCTACCCTTAACACAACCGATAAAAATAAAAAAACTAAAAATCTCAACACGAAACTCCACTCCGAAATTCTCAATCGAAATGCAGAAAAAAAAGAAGAATCATGTAGTATGTGAAACTAACCTGCGGTGAGCTGCGCCTCCTGCATGTACGACAGTGCCATCCTACGATCTTGCTGTCTGTGCTGTTTATCACTGAGACACTCCATCCATTTCCTTGATCACAATCGATGAAGTAAACTGCCCCGCTGCACTTCGACCGCAAAAGCACACAAGTCGATCTCTTCTCCCAGTAATCAAAATAAAAATCAAAACTCCTCGTCGGCGTTTTTAACCAAAAAAATAAAAAAATCCGCACTTGTCTAGGAACTTGCTTCTCTCTCTTTAATCAACCAAATAAAAAAGCACAGAAGAATATGCGTCCTCTTCGCGCCCAGCGCTCAAAGTGTCACTCTCATATACCAGCGGCGCGCTTTTAGGAACGAATAACCAAAAAAAGAGAGAAAGAGAGAGAGAGAGAGAGCTGAGCGCGTCCTGCTCCGGGCTGACCTAACCCAATACTGACTGGCGGACTCGGCGCTAGCGCGACTCGATCCGTCCGCTGCTCTACCCCCACTCCGCGTCCTCTTCTCCCTCCAGCGGCGCGCTCTCTCTGTGTACCTCCGCTCGCGCAACCCCCTCGAGTAGGGGAAGCTATAGTCCCCGTGTACACGCAAAGGGATGTTGCGCGGAAGGAAAAAAAAGGGAGAGAGCGAAGTAGTGGTGGGGGGTTGATGCAAGGAGCGTAGCGCGAGGCTGACACACACTGGTGGTGGGGGGTGCACTGTTACGTAGTGGACGGTGCTGCTGCTGCGCTGCGCGTATAGCCTTTTTCTTTTCGTGGCTGGAGGTGCGTGAGCTGGAGAGGAATCTTCGAATCTGACGCTTTTCCTGGCTGCGCAGGCAGTTTTTATATAGGCTCGACGTGAGCCGGGGGGTGGCGAGAGGTGGGGGAGACCGCTAGCTAGGTTGACTGCACGGGGGTGGTTGGCAAGAGGGATTATCGGGTCTCATTGGATTGGTGTGGTTGTAAAATTATTGAGGCTGGACGGTTTGATTGTTTTTGGCTTGAGGTGCCTCGAGAGCGATGGATGCGATGTGTGTGTGTGTGTGTAGGATGCGAGTCGGAACGCTCTGGGGTATTGAGTTATGCGTCTGCAGAAAAAATGATTGAGAATGGTACTTTAATTAATGAGTAATAGGTATGTTCGCAGTCGATTCTACAAGTTCTAAGTACTCAATGTTAAATATTTCAGATTCGTGCACTGAAAAAGTTATAATAGTGGCCAATAAAGATGCCACAGACTGGAAAAGTCAAAAGGATTACTATGCTTGTTAGGGAATTTTATACGACAGTATGATAAATTTTATAAGACGTATCGTAAACTTTTCCACACATGTAGTAAAATTTCTTATTAAATCTAGGAAATTGCATTTTCACACTCTCTGACAGATTTACTGGTCAATAGGTACTGTAATTTCTCCAAAAATTCTTCTATCAGAATACAGCTACAAAAATAGCTACAAAAGCAAATATTTTCAAAAATTCAAACTAAAATCAACCTCTCCTACCCATACTTCTCTCTCAGCAAAAATAACCCCTCGCAATCCACAGCGCGCGCCTATTTATCCTCAATCCGCGCGTAATAACACAGGACATTTTTTTCTCTCTCCAGAACCCGATACAGCGTTCGTAATAAAGTTGTCTCTTTTAATTGCACGCCTCGCGCAGAAGCTCAGTGGAAACGCTCAACCGAACGATAATCGATCGATTGTCAACCTCGCTAATTACCAACCGAGCCACGAGAATTATATTAATCGCCGCGCTCGAGGAAGTGGATTACACGGGCGGTGTCTCGTTTCTCTTCGCGCTCGAGACCGTCTCTTTCTTTTGTCTGAGAAATAGAAACTCCGGTTTAATCGTTTCTCGGTAAACTTTCGATATCGAATAACCACGGGGCGATGAAAAATTCAAAAAACGCATATGTATAAATGCGTTTTTTACGACCGTAAGATTGTGTCGTCTGCTGCGCGCAGACGAAATAATTGAGACTCGGTTGCGTTATATACTCGTTTTTCCTTGGTTCTTTACCGTAGCGATTCGAGCCTCGAAAGCATCACGAGCGCGATAGCTGTATTACGCCCCCGTTCAATATTGCAGAATAACGAATCGACGAGCTGGTGTCTCGCTGCGAGCTGTATACGCGCTCGTTCCGCCTGGAAAAATCGCTTTTTCTCGCGTGCGGTTGAATATTATTTGTACTTTATGCGTTAAATTGATTTCGGCTCTACTAACAAACGAGATAATCACTATTTTCCAAAAACACATCTTCCCTCGCAATAAATTCCCCAAAATCAGCCCTAATCACACCCCCAGTCCCCGAAAGCCCGTAATTCACGCCAGCGTGTTTCCCGAATTGAAACGTAATTTTCCAACCTCCATTTTTCAACGCGCTCGCTTTTCCCGAAAAAAAGCGAAGAAACAAAAAAAAAAACTGGTTTTCACGCGAAAGGGGAGGGATCGGCCGCAACCGTCTCGATCTCACCTGCCCGCGGGGCGTGCGCTAAGCGCGTGGCCCCCGTCTCTCTGTGTGCGCGTGGAGAGGCACTTTAAAAAAGTCCTTTCTCGAGTGCGCGCGCGGCTGAGAGGGAGAGACAGAGAAAGAGAGAGAAAAGAGGCCCTTTTTGGTTGTGTCGCGCGCTGCGATATTTTCGCTCTTTATTCTGGATGCGATGGGTTCGATTGGTTTCTTGTTTATTTTGGCGGAGGGCGTTTGGATGAGCTCTTGTTTGTTTTTTGGTTTAGTTGATTGCTGTTTTATTGTCCGATTTTTTTGGAGGGGAAGAATGGCACTTTTTGAGATGTGAGTGTGTTTGTATGCGCGCGTGCGAGTATATGTATGTATATGTGCGCCTGCGCAATAAATATTATTTTGTATTTTATTTTTCAGATTTACAAAGCAATTTATTTAATACTTCCGTTACATAAAAAATTTGTCTTTTTAGTTCTCGCTCGCTTTTACTATAGTGTTTCATCGCGATAAAAGCATACCAGGTATAGACATGCTGCGCTGCCGAGCAATCGATGATCTGGTGCATTCATTGAAATCTCCCCTGCGCTCGGGGCATGTAACTTCGCCTTATAAAAAAATTGAAGAAAAAATATTCTACCAGCAAAACAACAAAGACTTTCGACAAAACAACGAAAAACAGCACACAGTTTCTTTATGTTAATACTAGTGAAAACTCGTTTTTTAAAAATTATTATTACTAAACATTAAATCACTAAATTACACTCATTAAATTTTTAATCAAATTTTCTCATACTAATAAAACCTCTAATCCACATATACTTACGTCAACGACTCTTTAAAAAAGCGCATAATCCACCCCCTAATCACAACCAACCGCGTGGGTGGACTCCCACCCATATCAAACTCGAATTCACAACACTACTCGCGCACCAAAACCCAAAACCCATCCCCCCCTGCGGTGTCAAAGCGCGCGCACAATAGCTCGATATTATTAGCGATTATTACGACACTTAACCCTTGGGGCTCCCAGCTACCTGCCCTCTCGCGCCCGCAGCTCTCTAACCCTTTGCGCGCTCGGCTATATACCTGCGCCATAGCAGCCCTTTGACGCGCAAGGTGCAGTGTCGGATTCCCCGATTTTTCTGCTCTTTGTGCCTATATACACGCGTGACCCCCGCGGGTAAGTTCCCATGGATGGGTTAGAGAAGGGGTTGATTTTGGTGAGTGTGAATCTGTATACGGGGAGATCGATTGGTTTCGGTAGCTGTGGAGGTGGGCGAGAAAATTTATAATTCAATTGTGCGGAACTATACGAGTTTGAGCGTGTGGTTGTTGATAGGTATATTTATGATGGCATAAATTTTTTGAAATTTATACCGATGGCGACTGGGTTAGAGGAGCGATGGTGAAGAAATATATTGCGAGCTCGGGGACTTTAATGTCGCAAAGAGGTGCGCCGGATTCTGGTTTTTGATGATTATCAAGTTTTCGAGTTTTAATTTGATAAAAGAGTTTTTTAAAAATGATGTAGGTTTAGGGTCTAAAGTTTTCCGAGTATGACGAGTAAACCTGACCTAATCCGTCAAACAGTATATTGAATTGCAAGATTTTTCCTTTACCTACGTAGGTAAGGTTGTTTAGATTAATCCGCCTTAATATCAATAAGCGCATTAAGCTATAAAAACTGCATGTGTAATTGCTTAAGACTATACTTAAGACTCATAAAGCTGCGAAAAGCAGCCAAACATTACACACATGAAACAATGACCTTATGGGCTTATTGGCCGACACCCCTGTTTTAAACATTAAGCCATCACCTGACCTTAACTTGACTCTTTCTGAGAATGTAAGCTCTCACGTTAACCTGTATACACGTATGCACGTGCGTCACGTATATGCTTTCACATATCCTTTCATCTTTTGTACACATACCAAAGTACATAAATAATTATGGTTTGCATTTTTGGCACCTTGCTTGGGGAAAAAAAAATTAAATTTTATTATCGAAATATAACTATGGGCGGAGCCCTTAAGCCTTTCGTAGTACAACGTATATGCACACATGCTTTTGCACGCACACATGTCATGTAAGCGCCGTTTGCAGATGACGCAATTCTTAACACCTCAAATATCCAAGCAACAGTATATTCACACAAACAGCATTAAATCAACCCTTCGACAAAAGCATCAATAATCCAGCGATCAACGCTTGAAAAGTGTCTTTCTACACAACTCCAAACATTTACTCCCCTTAATTTTCGTCCAGCAGAGCTCACATTGAGAGATGAATGCTGATCGCGCTTGCATTGTTTGCCCGTTTATGCCATAATCCCTTCGGTACGCTCTCCACCCACTCACGGGGATAGCCCAAACGGTTCATCCTAATCCTCCCTGATGCAGTTTTCAAAATAGACGGAGGAGTGACTTGGTGAGGGGGGGCCCTATACCCCCCACCCGCGCGCCTGGCCCAAAGCCAAGGGTTGAAGGGGTGGGGGGAGAGCCAGGCTGACCTACAGCCAAACTGACCCAATTAAGCGGGACTGACTTTCTCGGAAACACTCCGCGTTTATTGGATGCGCGCGTAAGCACCGGGATTAATATTCATGGATTTTATTGCGCGCAATTTTTGCTAATCCCGGAGTGGGATGTGCCTCGCGCGCGCGGAAGGTAGAGTGACGGTAGATTTTTGGAGCCTGGGACCAGCTGACTTCGAGCGGCTAATCGGATTCCTGCGATGTCGTTTTAATTCGATTTGCTGTTTTTACTGGGGACGGTAGTAAAGTTGAGCTGCAGTTTTGGCCGCAATTTTGGTTTTGTAATATTTTAAAACGACTGACATTGACAGCAAGCGATGTTCAGTGCGTTGGCAGTTTTTTACGTTTGATTTGCTGGTGAAACAAGATGGGGACATAATGTGTTCAATTGAATAAAAATTTTTTAGCAAACTTTTAATTAGTTATTAAATTATTTGACATTTTAAAGAAAGAAAGAAACAAACATTTTTATTTAAGACTATATAATTTTTTATATATTTTTATTGTAAACGAAAATTTTTTAAATGAACTAATATTTTTTTCAAATATTGAATATGGAAAATAATAGTGATATAATATTCTTATAGTATTTTTAGTATAATATTATTGATTTACTTCTAATTTTAACATTAATAATTTAATATTTAATTATGTAAAATTTAGTTTTTTTAAGTATTTTATTTTATTTGGAGAGAATTAAAAATCATCAAGTGTTTCATTCTACGAAAATAAACCAAACAATATTGGATACAATTACAC
>UELX01001087.1:0-51549 GCA_900480035.1 Eupelmus urozonus
GCTAAAAATTAACCTTGTGAAGATGGTGATAAACTGACGATTGGCCATTTTTAACTCGTCTATTTTCTACCAGGGTCGTTAGAAAACTTTATTGTTGATGATTATTTTAAAATTATATTTTAACATTTTTACTAATATTATAGAAATTATTGAGATGCACTAGAATAAACTGTTGGATTATATGTAGCACTAAATTATAGAAATAGATTTGTGTTTGCAGAAAGTAAATTGATAATTAATTATGAATAATCAACGAATATTATCGGTACCTCTTTATCTTCAATTTCTAAGAGGATTCAAAAAACTTGCTCAGCTGTATGATTATTGCTTAGGGAATTGTCGAACCATTTTGTGCATATTATAACAAAGTGAAACGTAACACGATTGCATGCTGTCGATCCACTGGGGTTCAGGTGATTATCTATACATTTATTGAGTGAGAAAGCAGCTAGTGTTCTTCTGAATATATATATATACGCATATGTGTATGCATGTGTGTGAGAAAGAAGCGATATGAGTAGAGTAGCACATATTGTATATTGAAAGGATAGGGGAGAAAGAGCTTACAGGAAGGAAAGCCGATTAATATAAACATCTAAGTCTTGCGGCTGTCGAGATAGCTACCACTACTGATAGTTGATAATTTAAAAGTGCGGGTGATGGAGGTACTACGAAAATATGCTACTACGTTCAAGACGTGAATATAAATACAGAGATAAAAAGTCAGTAAGTTTATTATACGTATATGGGAAATCGAGAAATTTTTTAACCGTTAAAACCAAATCAAAAAATATTCTTGATGAAATTCTGATACTTATATATGTAATTGATGCCAAAAAATTCTTTAAGTTTTTAACGAATATTGTGTGCAGTTTCCTGTCATTGTTAGCGATAAAGTTTATTTACGATAATTTTTTATGTAAATGTTAAAAAAAATGTAATTCAGTCTAATTCAATAAAAAAATGTAATGTTGTAAAGCGTTTGTGAAAAAACATAAATTTGAAAAATTGTACGTTTTCTGCAAGAAGCTATAAAGGGAATATATTTCCTAAAATTTCAATTCTCCTAATTTAATAATTAAATGCATTGTGAACTATCGAGAGGGAATGAATTGAATTCCAAACTTCACAGTAGTAGATAGAAAGAAAGGAGAGACAGAGTTCCATATAAAAAGCAGGGAATGCGAAAAAGTGAGAGGTGCTGAAATGAATAACATATCTTTATAATATTGATTGATACTTTAAATTTTTTTAAAATGGTTTCATGATTAATTTTGATCACCATAAAAATTATGACTTTTTAATAAGTTGCATTATTTTATTTAATATTCTATGATTATCCGATAATCTTTGTATCCGACATGCATATCTGATTTTATCAATTTAAGAACCATCGATTCTCTTCTATTTAAATTAACTACTATTAATTAATTCTCACTAATGCGACAATCAATATCATAAACCCACTTCTTCAACCACAGCAGCCATCACGTGTGATTTAAAACTGTCACAGATAACGAAGAGCGATATCCAGGATATAAATAGACTCACGAAAGATCTAGGATCTTTTTGCCGGAAGACTGATAGCCGGCAATTGACTGGCTAAGTCAGACTCGATCGAGAAAGATCTCGAAGAAAAGAAATGAGGGTCACGTGCGAGATGGGATCTGCCCGTCGAATTAGCTCCGTATGCGCTTATACTGGTAGTCCGGCGGACCCTCGGGCGCGCGCACAATGGCCAACCGCAGCGCTTCAATTTAGAATGCTAATCAAGCCCTCCTCAGACCGTTTAATGCCCATACATATATTCAACCCTTAATCCCGCTGTCAGTGTTCATCTCCGACTGACTAGAACCAGCAGCGCTATACTGTCTCTGTTCTCTGCGCCGACGCTGTCGTCTCTGAAAGGAGTTTAGCTTGCTTGTCCAGCCGTGACTACGCTAGCAGAGGTAAATCTCACCAATGGGTAGGGGGAGAGGGAAGAGTCGTCTAGCGTTGCTGATTATATTTTGTGAATGTGTATTTATAGACGTAAATATGGTCGGTTGAGTTTGTGATATTTTGGTGTATTCCGAGTGAGGTTCAAACAATTTTTGGGATGCAACATAATACATTTATAAAATTTAGGTGAATCTCTTATGTAGTAGCTTTTTAATAAAAGTTCATAGCTAGAAAATAAAATAGAAGTATATCTTTTTTGTTATTAAATTCTTAAATAAATAATGAACAGTGCATTTTAATTAAATAAATCGATGACAACTGCATCGAACCGTTTTCTTTAAACCGAGTTACTGACTTCCATATCAAATCTTCAAATTCTTCTCTGAAAATCACGCATGATAAAACGGGAGGAAGAAAATCTCTACATAAATGGAACAGTATGATATGGTAGCTTACTCTATTTACTCCTCCTGTTCACTTGAGCGTGCGCGGAAAGAGAAGAAGACATCAAGAAAGTCTTTTCGCAGCGCTTGACAAATGACCAGTCGTCCTGGCCGCCATAAAACCTAGTTTTCTGGCTCCCCTATTCAGCTACTTTTCTACAACTTTTTTTCCTTTTTTTCCTTTTTTTCGCATCATTGTCGTGGTACTACTTTTGTTCCTCCGCAATGCAGCTACGTTTTATATTTGCTGTTCTAGCAAAGTCCACTTCACCAATATTTTCTTTACTACACGTTCTCATATCTTTTAATTTTACGAAGTCTATAATTAAAGTACTTTCTCAACTTAGTACGTTCTATTGAAACTTAATCTATGTGGAATCTTGTGGATTCATAGGGTTAAAGGTATTAACGAAGTAAAACGTTTTGTGCTATTAGGGAAGTTTAGTGACTGCAGTGAAAGCACCGTTAAATTGCTTTCAGTATTTCATTCTGTTGATAAGTGATAGGCATTCATCAAAAAGCACATGTGAAAGTAATATGATTAATAGTCCTATATTCACATAACCAAGGTTCTTGCTGGCATAAATGCAGCAGTCGCGTGCTCGCTATCTTCTGAATCCCAAAGCATTATACCAACTGTATAGCTCGACTGCACATTCTCCTATTTTTTCCTCTACATAAACCACTGCACGCATCAAACAATTACCAACATATACATCGACTTATTCCGTAAAGTTTGCGATACCAAACGATAGCCGCGCGCCCAACAAAACGCCGGCGCCGACACTTAACTTGTTCCTAAACGCTAGCAAAACTCGACGATGAAAGGGCGAGGGCTGACTTGCCTCCCTACATCTCAAAGCAGTGTACGGTTTCTTGTGGCGGGTCGGAGCAGCCTGTTACGGTGTAGTTTGAATCCGTCTACACGGCCTGTCAATAAAGCCGATGCACGCAGCGATGCGAGGATTCCGGAACGCGTGCGCGCACCCGAGAACGATATTTAGCTTCCATTTCTCCGACTTCAAGATACCTGTCACTCAATATCTCGGCGAGACTCTTTGTTTTTTCGCAGCTGTTACGCCTTTTGCTTCTTTTGATATTGGATCGCCTCACCCGATCTGTTTCAGGGACTGTTATTTTTTCGTTTCCTCAGGGATTAAGGATTCTTTTCGTTGGGTTCTTTGAAGTTTGATATTTATTCAATTTAACGATGTTGTTGAATTTTAGAATTCTTGGAAAAATGTTTTCTCCTATTTTTTTTTACTGCTATAGTTTTTCTTTTTCTATTTGCATATTTTTTTCAACAAGTTAAAAAATATTCAATCAAATATTTTTTATAAAATAAATATTTTTTATAAAATAAAAAATATCCCCGGACATTTATTTTTAGAAACAATACGACACGCCAACGAAGAATTAGTTCAAGTAAATAAAAAAAAAGTTAAAAAAAGTTTTTTTTTTTATTATATTTATACAATGAATTATTGAATAAAATTTCAATTAATCATACTTACATGATTTCCTTAAAGTGTCTTTTAAAACACTCAACGCAAACGAACTAGCTCATTCAACTAAAATAGACTGCCCGAAAATAAATTTTTCATATTTAACCGACAATAAACCAGCGAACTACAAAATCTGTCATAAGAACCCACATTTTCCTCTCCGTATTTCCGGTTCACACATTTTAGGCGGATTACCGCGCCGCATCGTCAGTGCTAATGCCAAGTTAGAATCAACAAATTTTGAGTTTTAAGCACAAAAGTACACACGCCCATGCAGCCGTGTGCCGCCCACGGGTTTATTCAGGTCGCGAAGCCGAAGTGCGCGAAGGGAAAGAGATACATGGGAAAGCGAAAATCAACTCTGCGCTCTCATATGCGCTTTCACCCGGGCGAAATTATACTCGTGGTTACGTAGCCAAAATGTTGCTTCTCGTTTCTACAAAGAGAGGAGCGCGCTTTGTGACTTTAACCCGACGATGAAATTTGGGTTATTATAACAGTGACAGCGCGTCAATTTGTTATTGCAATGTAATTGACGTCTGTGGGAATTTAGAACTTTCGCTGTGTGCTGTTTGGATGCTGTGTATGCGTGTTAGTGTATTTGAATTGAAGAATAATATTGTGTATGACGGAGGGAGATTTACATAATACAAACTGTGAAGCGTTTATTCTACATATGTGTATAGTTTTAACGTATGAAAACAGGATATGCATTTGATTTTACGATTTTACGTGCACGATTAGATACTTATATTTGTTCCCCTTAATATTGATATTTCATTAGGACTAAACCAACTGAGCCAGAAAGATTATTTAAGCCTCATTTTGATAAAAAATGGGCTTCATCTATTTTAATCAGCTCAATCGACTCTAGCCATTTAACTTAAAGCAAAAAATATGACACACGCACAGCGCGTCACCTTCGCCATATCCTTACCATCATCAATCTCAAAAACGGACTCAACTATCACCGTCCAAAAACTTCGTCCGTGAAACTATGTCTCCTAAAGCCCTCGTAATCGTCAAAACGCCCTCGATCTCTACGCTCCTCCTCGACTCAAACTACTCTCATCCATTCCCCTGGTGAAAACTAGGTTGCCGCTTCCTTCTTGCCTCCTCGCACGTGCTTCTTTCTCCCCGGCCAGATCCAGCGTGAACGATCGTCACTACACGCCGCTTCTATACAGCCATCCGATGTACATTCTCCCTCTCTCGCTATTTATCAAGCCTAACGCACTATTTTTACGTTTGTCGCCTACGCCGCAGGCCAGGGGAGTCGGAGTCCGGCTCGTGTATGATTTATCGTCGCCACGCGGGCCTCGAGAAGTCAGAGCAGCGCTCGCTACTTATCGTTAGCAGATGGGGAGGGGGACGAGGAGTTCTTCTTCATCGGGCGATCCTCGACACGCACAATGTCCGCGCCGAGGCGGAAATGAAAAATGGCCGGGCTGTCTGGCTGGCTAACGAAGATCGACGCTTGCGTAACGCACTTAAATTATGAATTATCGACGCGCGCGAGCTACCCTGGTTGGATGCAAAATTTTCCGAGGCTGAGTGGCTTCGTTGAAGGGAGGAGAGAGAGAGCTGGGAGTTACGTAAAGGTGGATTTTATTCTATGGTGCGCCTGCTGAAGGGGCAGAAAATAAGCAATAAGGTGGCTTATTCAATTCAACAAAGGTCTGGCTTCGAGACGAGACGGTCTGGTTCAGTCTTTTTCGTGGAGCCGGATGCGGAAGGAGCTTCCGAGTGGAGATCGCATAACTGAATATTTTTGATACTGGATTTCTCCGATTAATTTAATTGGCAACTGCATTTGATTTACAGTATTTCAGAAGAATAAGTGAAAAGTAACTGAAGAGTAAATAAGCAGTTCTGAAATTATTGAATCAATAGCAGGAAAACGGATTTAGAAAATAATAAATGCAAAAAAAGAAAGAGAACGTAGATTTCAATTTTTAAAATAATACCTGCAGCTTTTTGACTTTGTTATTTAAATTTAGCTTAAATTAAATAGGCTAGATGGTGTATTATTAATTACATAGTCTATTTTTTATAACTATTATTACTTGCAAGCTAGATTTTAATGAAATCCCTAGACGTTGTCCTATACTGATTAGAAAGTACAATTACAAGAAAGTACAACATACAATTCATATTAAACAGAATTTTCTGAGATAGTTCTCCTTTTATATGGAATGGTTTATCCCGATTTCATGCAGCAATGATTACAGCAACGTATTTTAGAGTTATTTCGTTTTCAGTATCGAAGTACATATAAAACTAAAATTTTCCGTTGAAAATCTAAAAGCATAAGCAAAAAACCCTCTTTATTAAACCTAACCCACCAGTTCGAAATACATAGTATCCGGTATCTCTCAAATCCCTTACAAAAAATTGTTTTTTTTTTACATCCCGATCGCCTACCATCCTCGCGTTCGCCACCGCGCAATGTGCAAGAGCCGATGTAGCGGCTGGACCGCACCGAGCTGCGAATCCAACCGGCTCGTACAATTGTGCAAGCTCGACTAATTGTTATGCAGATTCAATTGAACCGCGTGCTCTCGGATCTACCGCGCGTTCGTCGAAATTTTGGCGATATAGTCAAAGCGCGCATTACCGATTTTGAAGCCCGCGCCTTGCTTGCTCGTCCAGCGGTAATGCGTTTAGATCAACTTTTCCAGTGGAACGAATAATTGCAGCTAGTAGAACTTTTTAATCCAGATCTAATTAATTAGGATCGATTAGCATAATTGAAAGTACACAGTACGTACTGATTAGGGATGAGGTTTTGTGAGCTAGAATTTGATGATTAACTAATGTCTTAAACACGAATACCATACCTGCATATTTAACCATCAGCGCGATTATTCGACGAACCAAAAGTCAAATCCTATGTAAAAGGCAGTCCAATAAATCACGGAAAATCCTTTGAAGAACGATAATGGAATCGCCGGCGCGAGAGTTACACTATCAGACCACCGCTTCAACTTCGCGCAAGAACTAACATATTTGACGTACATTACAGGTTAAACAGTCCCCACCCAGCGCGATATCAGCCCGCTTAGTCAAACCCTCTCCTCTCGATATCTCGCCAGGGCGAACGAGAGCGCCGGGGAGAATGAGAAATGGAGAGAAGCGGTCGAGTCGGAGGACGGTGCGCGCTGATCTCTTATCGCGGTTCACCTAAGTCTGGCCACGTTTCCCCGTCTTATCTTCCGTCGTCTTGCGAACTTGCGACCTGCATAAATGTGCTTTACGGCGGGGTTATATCGGGCTGGACGTGCGATGCATGATCGTCGCAAGGATCTGGATGTACGCACGGCTGGGCTTGATTTGATTATATAGGGAGCTATCGGAATTTTCGAGCGCTTCGCGTTTTGATACTACGTGCGAGCTCTGTTTAATCATTGTTACAGGGCTTTGTGGGTGTTCGCGGAATCGATTCCGTTGAGTCGTATTGCGGGGTGGGTTATGTAGGTCATGTAGTTGCGTTTACGCTGGTGGATGGAGTGTTTGTGATATTGTTAATTGAGATAATTATAATGCTGGGTTTATAGGTATGATTATGGATTGGGTATGTTTGATCAACGGTAGTGTTGTTTTTATTTGAAGGATAAAATAAAGAATTTTCATACAAGTAGCTTTAGTTTATAATACTCCTGGGGAACGATATTTTTTCATTTTGTCATAAAGCCAAGGCGTACAAAAGCTATTCATTTATTCTAATTAAAATTTTGTTGGGGTTGTGAGAAGCCTTTGAAAAACGATACGACTACTTGTAAATGCACAGCCTTCATTTAAAATTTTACATTGAAAATTTTATAAAAGTCAAGAGAACTGAAAACTTTATTCAGGACACGATTTACAAAATCCCCCGAGAAAGATGAAAGGAATTCTTATAAACTTATCCCTTTTTCTTTTTATTTTTTATGCGCTTCCATTTTGCAAAGAAACTGTCTTCGTTTTTCTTTGATATGTCATTCGCCAAAGTTGCTAGAGAACTGTGGATGACATTGACTTAACGAGTATGTAAAAGTTTTTATGTAAAAGTTGTATTACTATGTCGTAGTAAAATAGCCGAAACTGTTAAATCAATTTTATTCAAGTAGAATACATGAATCAATTTATTTTAAGTAGAATTATACACAAACGAGTGACTTTTGGGATCAAAACTTTTCTCATATAAGTAATTTTACCAGTGGAGTTAATTTAAGAATAGACGAATTTAAAACAAATTTAAAATAGTTGTTACAAGAAACGTAATTTAGTATATTAAATTTATTAGTTATTGCGATATTTAATAAATATAATCACTTATTAAAATTAACCTATACTTGTATTAATAGACACGTTGTTTTTACAGGTATGAAACAACGTGGTTCAACAGAATCCCCAAGAGCAAGTGAGTGTCCGTCAGTTTAATTTATTTTATTTAACTTTTAAATTACAAGTTTATTGCATTATGTTGATTATGAAATGTGTAAATTAACCATAGGATTTTTATATGATTATTCTGTATGAAAAATAAGTTTTTAGAAATTGTTGATCAAACATAGCTGTAACTATATATTACTTTCACAAAACATTCCCAAACGTTATGAAACACGTCATAGCAATTTATAAGTAACAAAAAAGAAAACTTATAGGCATTTCGGATCACAAGCTAACGTAATTAAAAACACAACTATGCGACAGATCCGCGAACGAAAGTCACCCGATCGAAATCGAGAAACAAAACGTAAAAACGTTTCATTTCAGCCACTCACAACCCTACACCTGCTGCACGCGCTCACAAGGCTCGAAATTGCAACTCGCCCACACGCAGGCCCGTCAGCGGCACCGCGCCGTCAGTTGGCAGTGACGAATATCTAAATTTTCAGGCGCCAAGCTCGCTAGCCGAATATAATGCGGGCGGTGGTCGCTTTTTAAAGCCACTCATGCATCACAATTTCGTACATAGTTGCGCGGCGCGCCCAAAACAGTCGACGAGGCGCGCGCACGCGGGGCCTCCAAAATAAAAGCCCGCTACGCGCTCGATGGCCCATAAATCTGCGGTGTGTATACGGGCTGGTAAGGGTGGACGCGCGCGTCGATATTATGCAGCGAGGTGGCGCGCTCGCGCCTTTTATATAGACTCACTGACGTTTTCAGCCAAAGGAGGATTTATGGCTTTGCAAGGCGAAAAATTCTCTGTTGGGGTAATAAGTTGCGATGATTGTTTTGGCTGTGTGGGCAGGCGAATTCTGCGGCTAGTTCGACAATTTTTGCGCGGCCGGGTAGACTGATTGATAGCCGGTAAAAGTCGCGGATTGATTTAGGATGGGGGAATAAATGAATCTGGTATTGATGTTTTTGAATTAATAAGGACTATTTATGGCGTTGTTTATATCATATACGAGAAATTATTTCCATCGAATTACTCATTTGATTTATCGGCGCAAAATATTTTTAACGAGCAAATTTTTTCTTGAAAATTGAGTATGTATAAGTATTTTATGAAAAATTAATATACATTATATAATTTAAGCTTGAATAAACGTACGTTAAATGTATGATAAATAAATATATTGCAATAAAGAATAATGAAAAAATTAATTTTTAATTAATAAATGAATTATCGACAATTTTTAACTTTTTTTTAAATAATTTTTAACAGTCCTGATCCTTAACGATAGACAATTTTTTATCAATATAAATGAAAAAAATATTGAAGAGTATTAAAAATATTGGAATAGATTCTTGTTAAATTCACAATTTATTTTTATTGTACAAAAAATAAACACTACCGTAGTAGTTCATATAAGCCACTTATCGAATTGCATATTAGACATTTTGAAAGTACATAGCTCTGTTTTTTTATTCATTGCCTAGATACAGGGGTATTCTGAAAATTCTAAACCACTTTATTTTTCTTTTTTGGTGAACTATTCATATATTACAATTTTTACCAACTAGTAACACGTCCTGTGAAGTAATGATTTTTAAATTTCTAAATTATGATTTTTATTTGATTGTTCTGCTTCTTTTTCTGTATATTTCTAAAAATAAAGTAAATAATAATTAAGCATACAATCTATCACTTGATTTAATTGCCAAGAGATTTTCTCTGCTATTTCAAAAAATGCTCGCGTTTACGAATATCGAGTCGCAAAAAATCCGGTTTACACAGAGAACGAGCGCAAAATGCCAAAAAGTAGGACACATTTTTAAGCCACTGACCCGAAATTAAAAGTCTTTTGCGCTAAAAAACGGAAAGATCCGAGTACGAAAAAGAGATTCTAAAGCGCGAGTGTGGTTTACGAGTGAGCTTTAAAGGCTCTGCATATATCTATATGTATGGTTAGTCCGTACTTTTAAGAGAGGCAATTCCACCGAAGAAGTTGCTTTCTTTGTGCGTGTCTTGCTACGGGGGTGATTATAGCGTTGGGCTCTCTAAATTGCTAAATTTATGAAGCGAGAGTAACGGCTGCGTAGCGCAAAGCAAATACTTTCATCGTCTTCGCAATTATTCCAACTATAGGTACCGCGAGGCGTACTATAAATCCGTTGCCTAGTTTAACGTTTTGTTTTGTGACAATACGGTGTTCTGGATTTTATAGCTTCAAGATGAAGGTTTAAACTTTAAATTTCTTGTTTTAAACGACTTTCTTTACAAGACCTTAAAGTATTTTATGTTTACGAGGTAAATATGATGTAAACATTTTATGCGAACTTTAGTTAAAATGTTCCATTGTAGGAGTGTATGATGCATAGCAATTCCTCAGAGAATATTAAGAATGCGCCGAAAATACGTTGATCAGCTACGCATTCCAATTCTTCCGCTACTTATTACCTATTTTCTTACATTTCTAAATGTAATATTTTTATTCGCCCAGTTCTCAGATCTTTCCTACCCATTAAAAAAAAAAGAGAGACCCACTTCTCTCGTGTCACTACTAAAATACATTTCAAAAGCTCTCACGCACCCAACATCCAGCATCCCCACCTATCACAGATGTACACAAGCCAGCCATCCCGCGCAACAGACGACCAGCAGCGTGCGAAAGCCCGATAAATGTGCGCGCAGAAGCGATTATAATCCCCAAGCCATCGTCGCGGAGCAATTTTTTTTCTCTCTCTCTTCATACCCGCTTATCCGACGTAATGTGTCAGAGAAGGGTGCAGCGCAGATTATCCAAAGATAGGATTACGTCGAGGGGGCGGCCCCCCTAGCCCCCCCTACGCGCACCAGTAACGACTGCTGAGTATCAGCCTCGTATCACGAGCAGTCGTCAAGGCCTCCACATAATCTCGCCGAGGGACATTACGCCGCTCGATCGACTGCTTCCAATGCAGATTTCACCCGGGAGTGTCGTTGGCCGAAACTGGGGGGCGAGGAGCCCTGTTACATTTTGCGGCCGAAGTTTGAATTATCCGGCTGCGGAGGGGAAGCAGACGGAGCCGGGCTAAAAAAGCAAATGCGTACATATTTGAATCGAATATGCGCGGGAATGCAAATCGCGTTATGGTCCGAATAATGAAGTCGCCGCGTCGAATCTAATTTGAAATGGGGGGGAGGGGACGCACTCGAAGCGCGCGGCAAGAGAAGACGAGGGGTGAGAGTATATACTGATTCGAAGTGGATACTAGCTTGGCTGTGGCGAAAGTTTAAATTATCTTGTCCATCGCGTGTCTCTGTGTATGAGCGTGTATGAATGTGTGAGCGGAAATCCCGCGGGCATAACGTGGATTGGACGAGTCTGATTAGTTTGGCGGTGCTCGCGGTTGGTTTTTTCTTATCTGTCAAGTGTTATACGGTGCTCAACAAGGAAAGGGTACATAATGCGTTTATGCATTGTTTGTGAATAGGCATTACTTTTTGTATAGTAAAATGGTAGGGAAGAGAAAAGATAATAATTTTTTTGTTTTTTTTTTCTATATGCAGACAGTAATTTATTAGTCTGTGAAATAGTCTTTTTTCTTTACAGTAATATTTATAGTTTATCTCATATTTGTGTGAGTCAGAATGAGGGACATATGTCACATGTTTAACATAATTAAGTTGGAGGCAAAATTTTAGTATCTAATAATGTCTAATATATTATCCATATTTGCGCTGTTTATTATTAATTACCGTTTGAATTAGTATGTATACGTAAGATCTAACATTACATTAATTTTAGTGGCTTTACTAGCCCGACTGTTTAGTGGTATTGATATTATATAATTAATATCTATTAAGAGTCTAAATTGCAATATATGGCATAGTTCTAAATTTAAAAGAAAATAACTAGATAATTAATTAAATAAAATTAACCAAACGGTCTTAGAGTCAAAAACGTATATCAATATTAATTATAATCTAAATGTTTTTGCAATATTGTTTTGTAGTGTATCAATAGACAATATTTCATTACAATCTAACGCTCGTTGATTTACATATATCATAAGCTTCTCTCAATGGTAACACGTAATGCGTGGCAAAATACTACATTTACGTGATAAACTACATGCTTAAATCATATACGGGCTTTTATCAAGATAATTACAGCTTCGGTGCAAATTACGTTAGAATTCATTACTACTAATTCAGTTTTCACGACCTCGTTCACCCACTGTTCCAAAATAGGTGGACCATCAGTTTTTCAAAACACATATAGTAGAAAAAAAATATTTTCTAAAGGAGTCAATTTTGATTTCGTATTGATATTTTTTAAAAATATGGTTGCCAGGTTAGATTATAATAAAAAAACACGGTTTTTTAAATATTTATGCAATAACAAATTTTTGATGTGTCATTAACGAATTGATCGTCTCTTTATAATTGTGTTTGAATAAATATAAAGAAAAAGTAAAAGTATTTAATTATTTGTATTTACAACTTCTGCTCACGTAAAATAATGTTCCGTACGGGAACATACACACACACATTGCCCATATTGTAACTTGTTTTCATTAACGCACTATTTAATAGTCAGATGATTAACTGTTTGTGGTGATTCCTTTAGCTCATTCCGTTTCTCACGACTAATACAATATTTCTACTTCTACTAACTGCTAAGTAGATACAGCCTTCCTCAATACAAGAATTATCTAAGGTATTAATTCTTTAAAATAAAAAGTTCGAAAAAAATTTGCAAAATAACTCTTTCTTTCCCTCAAAATTTAAGAAAAAATAAGATTTTCAAACCTACCCTTATCCTCACTCCCACTCGCAAGCTCCCCACAACAAGCAAGCTCTACGGCATTCCGCGTGCATAAAATAGGCGTTCCATATCTGCAGCTCGCGCAGACGCTCGTAACATCGAAAAGATATCAAGTGCATTCACTGCATTTCTCTTCAGCAAAGCTCTCGTTCCAATCTGTGCGTCCGGCGCGGCGCGCTGGTTCTCCACCTACCCACAACACCAGGCCAACTCCGAGCGATATCCGAGAAAGCGTCGGGCCAGTTTTAACGAGAGTTGTTTCGACTTGCCTCGGTAATTACGCGGAAATTACACCGGCATTCCGCGCGAACGATCGTCGAGCCTTCCCCCAGCGGGCGGTTTGTTCGCGCGGGGCCCGAACGCGCGCACGATTCGCGCGAAAACTTTTTTTCGCTCTTTACTCCGCGCACGTGCCGCGACGCTCGAGTGTAAAATAAACAAAGCCCGAGAGCTCGTGCGTTGATTTTAAAAATATCCGAGCGCGCGGAGAGAAAAAAGGGGTCTGCAAAAAGAAGAGGAGCAGGTGTGGGAGTTATCGTCTACGCGTGAGGACGAAAAAAGCTTCGAGTATTTATTCATTAGGTACGGACAATAGCGATAAGCTCGCTCTCTCGGCGCCGGAATATCCGAGTGTAGCTTTATCGAGGCACTCCTCTTCTCTTTGTTCGTCGATAATTTTTTGTCTCTTTGCAGCAGATTTCAGTGCGTGAGCCATGAAATCGCCTTCCGAACAATCACGTCCGGCGCGGTATGTGAGAAACGTCGATCGTAGCCGGGAGTGCACACAAAGTTCGGGGAGTGTCGGGAGGAGTAGTTTTGCAGCACAATGCGACGTGCTGTGCAATTTATCGGGACAAGAGAGAGGTTCTTTTATCGTGCGCTTTCTGTTAGGCTTGCGTGTCGATCTTTTGTGAGAGCTCATCTCGCCTATCGCAATGTCACCGATGCTCTGCTAGGCGCTGTTGTAGGTTTCTATCATTCTGTGATTTTTAGGAGCAAGAGTTTGTCTTTTTCAGATGAAAAGTAACATACTGACTTTGGTTGTTAATGCATCGAAGAATCTGTTATTTGAAATAAACATTGTCCAAATCAATAAAACAAATAATTTTATTTTAACTACCATTCAACGTAGAAGTAATTCGTCTAATATTTTGTAATGGTAAAAATCACGTCACGGAATGCCTGTGAACGTTTGATCGACAAAAAAGAGAAAAGTATTCAGTTAGTAAATAGCATAAATCATTAGAATATTGCTATGATGATAATATTGCTATGATCCTTGTTTTAATTTCTCCTTTTATGATTTCGTCAGATTTCTACAAGCTAATCTAACCGAAAGGTTTTATTAAAATACTGTTTGATAAGGATGTATAACTTGTATAACTTTTTGATCGAATAAATATATTAAGAACAATATCTGCTTTAGGATTCATGGAAAATTATACATTATTGCGTGCACTTCCCGGAGCATAATTCGATCTTGGCAAAGCTCTTAGCAGATCCGCGTTCCTGTATGTAGATAGGTCATTAGTGGAGGGATGGCCATCCGTTGCGTAGACGTAGGCTGGCTACGATGCATCAATCGAGTTACACTACGGCTACCAAGTATATTATCGGTATATCGGTTACAGTGTTAGGACTAGGGTCTGAGTTCTAAGATTAATTTAGTTTAATACGATTTCGTTGCTGTATACGATCTCTAGTGCCAAAGACAGCTACTATAGCGGTTACTTGGTCAATTTTAGATGATACAGATGACTGCTCAATCAAATCTAAATCAGCCAAATCTAAATAACATCATTATCTACATAAAAAAAAAATTTACAAGACTAAACTTCTGAAATGAAAATTTTCAACTATTTTTTGTTATTACAGAAAAAAATGTCTTCAAATTTTGTTACAGCTGGTTTTGGATAAAGATAAAATTATTAAAAATTTCAAGAGATCTTATTAAGCTATACATGAAATTGTTTAATCCTGAATTGCATTCATGGTATGTAATTTTCAGATAATTTGTATACAATTTGTATACAATTATTTTACAATATTCTGTCAGGATTATATAGATAATGTAATATAATATAATCCTGACAGAATATTTCTACTTAGGTGAAAAATGATTTTTCATATTTCATTCGTTCCACAACATCACACAATTTACTAACTATTTTTTATTTACTATTTCATTAACTTCATCAGATTTTCTAAAACCTTTCAATAACAAATGCTCTTCGCTGAAAAAATTTCGAAAACAACTCGCTGACTAAAGAAAAATGAAAAAGTATAGGGAAAGGGTCGACGAAAGTTCTTTTCATCTCTTCCCTTCAGCTCGCGGAGTACGAACTTTCTTGTCCTCGGTTGTGCAGCGTACATATACCGCCAGAGGAGCGAAGGGAGCGCCGAAACAAATTTCGAACGGCACGCAGCTGCTGCGAACGACAGTTTATCACTCCAACAGGTCTGGCATGTTGGAGGATAAGAAGAGCTGCAAGCGATGCAAAGACGAGGCGAAATTTTGATGAATTCGCGAGGCGTGCAATGACGAAATAAGGGCGTTAGACTTGTTTTTGATGACCATTGTAAGAGCAATTCGTTTTGTTAGAGCTACAAAGATTTTTTATCAGTACGGTGTTTGCATGTGTATCTTTTATGAATTCTGTTTTAAAATAATATGAAAGTTTGAGATTTATTGAGAGCTTGTTTAAATTTTTACAGTGAAATACGGTTTTGGATTAGCTTAAACTAAAACAGAAATAAATCAGAATAAAATTTGATTCGGTTAAAATAAAGTTCACTCTATTCTAGAATTTTATTTTAAAATGTATAAATTTTTTGTTGGAGAAAAATATTTAAATTTTTTAGATAGAATCAGTTGTACACAGACATATGTTATAATTTTCATAGCAAATATATTTTAATATAGAAAACGAACAAAAAACTGAACTGAACTTTGAACTTTTACTATAAAACAAACAAAACCTAAGATAATAGCATAATAAATTAAGCCATTGAACGCTGCCAAAGAAGTTCAAGGGTCAAATTGTTATGTCTTCAACGACATCACTGCTTTACTATCATTCTCCAAAAAAAAGCGCGAGATAGCGAAAGCTGCTAGTCAAATTAACTGCGACGAAAGCCCCTTGCTAACGCCTTTATCCAGTGGCACGGATCCAGGTTGAGCGGGTACTTTACATTTTTCGGGGATGAAGCGGCGAGAAGGCAGTGCCGTGGAAAAATAAAGGAAGGAAAAAAGATCAGGTCGGAGAGGACAGAGCCGTGTTTTTTACTATCCTCCTTTATCCCGACGATAAATCTCGCTAGGGTCTCCAGCTGCTCTTCTTAGCCCTGGCAGATTTAGATGAAAAAAAAAAAAGAATTCGCGATGCCTAACGAGAAGCCGCTTTTTCGCTGACTCCTTTGCGCGATATATCCTAGATACCGGAGGGGAATACAAAAGAAGGCATGACGAAAAGAGAGAAAGAGAGGGGGAGAGAACAGAAGAAAGGTACATCGATCCTAGAGAGAGAGATGAGGGCTTAGCTACTGCGTTCGTAAGATTCAAAGATTGTAATCAGCGTCTGTAATTGATAATAAATTTTGGAAAGATTCAAGAATCCTTATATTCAATAATTGCCGTCTGGTATCGAATTTCTAGATTATGTATTTGATTGAATTGACTTTAATTAAATAATTTATAGAAACTGATAAATTTTGCATTATACTCGACCCAGATTAAATTGTTGTTCGAGTTAAGGGTGAAGCAATCAAATAATTACCTTGCTAGATTGCATGCTATCCATATATGTATAATCAACAAGTAGTAACAGTCGTAACAAGTTAGTCGTGAAGTTACGTAGATGTAAACTATTACATTGCTTTTGAGTTTGCCAATTTCACAAGTTTCTACTTGCACTGGAGACAAACTGCTATATTGCTTAGGAATATGATTATAACTGAACAGAATAAGATATTAATCTTCAGTACTTTCTGTATTTATCTTGTTCCTATTTTAGATTGATCTATATTTACTGTGTAATTGGTAATAAATTGAAACAAAATTAAACTTATACAATTGAAAATCATATTTTATTGTAAGCGATAAACTTACAATTATAATTATTTTATTTGATTCTTTGTAATAATTAATTTAATATTATCCCTTATCCCATTAATATAAAGTCCCGCATAGTGGATGCTTTTGGAACAAGGTTGTGAAAAAGAAACAGTGTTCGTGAAAAAGTGGAGTTCATCTCGTCTGCTTTTTGAAATCAAATCTGATACAAACTTATCGACCAATGCACAAATGCATTTATAATTATTCTCCCGAAAGAACATATTAATAGGGTCTGCTCGTTTCCTTAGTACTTGTTTCGCCGTAAGCTGAGCTTCAAACTTTTTTTCGATGCGGTAGGAATTTTCCAGTTGTTGAACTGTATTCACCTGCGATACAAAAGTTTTAGCCGAATACATATTTCGTTTAAGGCAGTGTAAATTAAGAAAATGTTATCGACTTTGTGAAATGATAAACTTTCAACTGAGTTTATATGGCTTGACGAACTTATATTGCTTTAATTTATTTTCAAATTTGATCAATACGTTTTAGCGTTGAAAATTGAAAAATAAAAAATCTTTACTTTTTCAATTTCTATCGAATCCAGGAAGTAATTTAAGAAGAAATCATTGATTGGAAAGGCAATTTGCTGTTCGTTTTATTTTTTCGATTGGAAAAGTCTAGCGTGCTCTTTTAAGAAACTCGTTTATTTTATCAAGATGCTGTAATAGCTCTATGCTATTGATTGATAGAATTAACTTTGAAAGTGACGTTTTATTTCTTATATACTTTGCGCAATGTCGTTTCACTTTTCCTTTTTTCATTTGCTTTGAGAACTATTGGCTTACGACAATTCACTCAACGTTTTATCCAAGTTATTTCATCATTCAAAGAATTAAATAATTGTATGCCTATATACGTAATAAGAGTAAATATAGATATTTAAATTTAAACTTATATTCATTCAATTGCATATTTATATCGAACTATTGATTTCCAAGTAAAGAAAATTTATTGGAATGAGAATTAATTTAGGAAAACTAATTTTCTTATCTTTTACGACTGCAATATTATTTTATGAATAACCTTATAATTAATAAACTGCAATAACACCATAATTTTAGAACCCGCTTCTTTCGCTCCACGGACGAGGGAAAAACTCGTCGTTCATCTTCGCCTCCAGTGAACGCCAACAATCGCTCGCAAGTTTCGCTCAAGCGGCTTTTTTTGTCCCCAATAAACAATGCGAGAAACGAGGGTGTTGTTTGCTGGCAACGAATTGACGGGCCATATATATAAGAAGCAAGCGAAGAATCATGTTCACCTCGGGGAAGGCTAGAGAGCATCAAAGATGCCTGCCTGGCGGATGCGATAAAAAGATATTGGAAGCCGGGCGAGCGATCGCTCGATATCTGTCTCCGCGGCTGGGAGGGTGAAACGAAGAAGAGGAGGCAGTCGGTCCCCCTTAAATTCTCCAGGGAAAATTCGCGGGGGAAATTGGGTGGGGATCGTCGTCGAGCGGCGGAATGATTGCTAAGATTGAATGTACGCCGATAAGGCCTTTATTTTTCTCTGCTCTTCCTTCTTTTTCTCCTCTTCCGTCGCTGGCTCTTTTCTTCGCTCTTCTCCAAGCGCTTGACTTAAGTGTTCGCTTCGTGTGTGTAATGGATGACGCAAGCTCGCAATTTGCCTGCATCAATTTTTTTTCTCGAGTGTATTCTCCTTGGATTTTGGTGAAGATTCGTAGGGTAATAGTATTGGAATATCCTCGACGTGGGAGGGCCTTCTTTTTCTGACTAATTTTCCTTTTTCTCGCGAAGCTTTTATTGTAGAACAGCTATTTTTTCGCAATTTACGCGCATATGTATCTTGCTGAACGAATTCATTTTTTATTCTTTTTTTTTCTTTGCGCGCGATCTCTATGACATTTATGGCCATTAAACTTGCTGTATCAGCGTTTTTTATTCTCTGACTTTATGTGAGGATTATTTGAATAAATGTGCTTTAAAAACATATATGAGGTGTGACGAATGCGCACCCTTTTCGCAGTTACTGTGGTGCTCCGGATTTATGGTGTATCAGAAAAATACGACTAATTACTGGGTAGTTAGCATTTTAAAATGATAATACGTAGATGATTTAAGTTTACGGCGTTGTTGAATTATTTATATATTATTAATAATTATGATTACGCATGAAATTTTAAATATTCTTTATCGAAAATAACGGGAATAACAACGAGATTGATAACGTTGCATTCAGTAGATGACGCAGGGCAAGGGTCTCACTCGAAATCACTGCTGTATGTATTAATCCATTCGTGAGACAATCCAATCGACGAAGAATTAGAGCAAGAGAAGACGTAATAAGTGCGCTATACAGCCTCACTTAATGTCTACGTATAGAGCTTTGTTATTCGAGACATTGCGGTCAATAAACTTCCCTGCATCCAGCACTGCTTTTTTTAGTGGTATGACGTAAGAGAGTATCTTACTGATGTTTTATCATGAGTTCACTTTCAGAATGTTCAAAAATCTAGTCAACAAGGTAGAAGAAGGAAGATCCGCATCTGTCAAAGCGTGGTCTTATCAGGAGGGGCGATGAAGTGTCATTCTTTTATTGTATCGAAAAGATCGATACAATATACCGAAGGAACTTTCATACCCGTTTTCTATTCATTTTACGTGATACGAGTAAACCAACCTTTTTTTTAGGATACAAGAATTAAAATAATTTGTTTGTAACTTTAATAAATTTTGAATAAATTGTCAGCTTTAGCTTGAAGAAAATATCAATTATTACTCGATTGAAAATCCAATCCCGATATTTATACACAAAAATCAATTCTTAATAAATCCGAAAAAGTAAAACCGCGGGTATCATTCTCCTCAGCCCTCCCCCCAAATGCCAAGACTCTATATTTCTCTCGAGAATAATAAGTCAAATCGAAGCAAACGGAAAAAAAGCGACGACTCTGCAACTCGGCGCGCGTCAGCCAGCCCCCCTCTTTGTCTGCTTGGATGCGAAGAAATAAAGCTCGAAAGGAAAAAGAGAGAAGACCAGCTCAAGCATACGTCAATAAGCCCTAAATCTTGGTAGGAGGCACTTGAGAAAGCAAAATATTCTTCACGTTCGATCGAACGCGCGCGATACCGCGCAAAAGGGATATTCGATTTTCCCGGATCCGCATCCCTCTCGGATGGATCGTCTATTCTCTCCCCTTCTGCGCGCCTCGTAAAAGAAGAGCCGGAAGTTTGCGCGCCGCGGAGATGCTGGAATATTATACGAAGCGGCCGCCGCTGTGCTTGTACGCGCCGGCCAACTTCGATATGCAGACACTGTCCGTCTTCGCCTGATCTTTCTTCTCGTTTTTCTTCCGGGTACAACGCGCGAAAATTCTTCGGGAAATTTAAATTCTGCGCGCGGCCTCGCTCGTAGCCTTAACCCTCCGGCCCTGAAGATCCCGCGTCATTTTCGAGGTCTTAAACGGATTTCGATCCTCTGCTGAAGGAGAGCTTGGAAGCCGTAGTCGTCGTTTCTTCCTTGCAGAAAGCTAATCGCTGCTCTTTTTGAAATTAAGAGGGACTTTCTGTTCACGAGGAGATTTTGCCCCCTTTCTTTTTCTCTCCCTCGAAGTTTCTGTAAGCCTTATGGACTAGACGATCGAATTTTAACGGAGCAGTAAGGTTTTTTATCTGCTGAAAGAGCAGAAGCAAATATTGTTATTAGGTGTCGGCTGCGCCCCACGTCGAAGGTCAGGCACGAGAAAAAAGGAAGAAATGATCTCCATGAAAATTTTCTCGTGAATGGCTGTTACAGCTTGTGCGAGGCGATAAGTTTGGACTTTTTACGGGCGCACGAGGTGGATAGCTGACCCGCGATACGTTTTCAGCGTCGTAAAACGCGCATATCCCGCCAGGCAGTTTGACACGGCGATTCCTTGCTTTATGGATACTTGATACTCGTGATATGCGTCAGCGCTGCGCGACATTGGGTAAAGAGGAAAAGAATATGCGCAGCCGCGCGGATGGATATAGAGAATGGGGTGATATCTTTTCGGCTCGTTTAGAGCTAGGGGTTACGTGCATTTGGTACGGAGTTTAGAAAGTATTTTATGTGTGGAATTAGGAAGAAAGAAGATTAGTTTGTTGTTTTGTTGTTGTGAAGAGTTGCGTACCTTTCTTTATCTTTTAATTACTAGTAACTTAAGATAATACGATACATTAAAAATGGATTATCTAAAACGAGTATAATAGGATAAATATAACTTTATAGTTCATTTAATTTTTATCACAAATATATCGCAACGTATCGAAGTAGAAAAGACAATAAATTCAAACGGATAAAAGTAAATTTGTTTGAAAAATAAATTTAATATTTTAAATTTTATTTGAATCAAATTATTTTCATAAACATCTTTTTTAATTAAATCAGTAATTTAAAAAATGTAATTCATTTCTCTGAAATAAGAATTACGTAAAGAACTAATTAAAAAGATAATTAATTTTTCCTTCTCTTCCTTACTGTGAAATATTTAACGCCTTCGCGGAACTCATTGCCTTTCGTTTTTTGTGTGAAAAAAAATCTTCGTTTTCCCTTTTTCTCAAATTTTTCTAGGAAACTATACTTTCACGATCTTTGCCCTGAGGCTTTGCCCCTGGAGGCTTCTTTGTTTCTTTAAGAGGTATCTGGGGAACGAGGACGATCAGTGCGTAGCGCAACGGCACAAGGTTGTAAGTGAAGTTTCGCATGAGCGAGAAACTAACATTCGTAGAAGAGTGCACAGTCGGCGAATAGATGGAAAAAAAGAAGTGACGATGAAGTAAAGTTAGAAATTTAATTTTAACGTACATTTATCATGATTTTTTCAATAAGTTATAAGTGCGTTTCTATACATTAAAGAGGTATTTAGACTATGATGAAAATGATCTACATTCTTCTTTCAGAATTTTTAGAGCTTCATCTATTAGAAATATTCGAATTAAAATTTTATATTCATCAATACAATACAATATTAAAACTATTATGAAGAAATTCTTATAAAAATAAAAAAGCTTGTAATAAAGTCTTTACAAATAGGTTTTCACAATAAATCATTTATGACATTTGTTTGAAAGAAAAAAGTATGTAGAGTTGCAAGTGTTGCAAGTTTAAAAGTAAATAATAAGTTTCGGAACAGTCCTGACATTAAAGTTTTGGTATTAAATAGTTTTGGAAATTTTTTCAGGAAATATCCTCATTTTGTAGATTTATATTAACGCTAACCGATCAAGATTAATAAGAAATGCGTTTAAGTAGACGCAATATTGTATACGAAATTCGAATGAATGTGAAAAAAAGCAAATAGTAGAACTTGAAAAATGTGAAAATTTTAATTTTTAAGAAAGTTTTTGACTTTTATATTTTTTAAGACGATTTTCAAAAGTATATATATCTGAATATAAATTGTGTTTTTATTGTGGAGATAATTAAGATACTCAAAAAACATATTTTTTTTTTTAAAGACTAAAACGAAATAAAAAATTATAAATTTTTAATATTTAGTACTTCTTTTATGTAATAAAACGTGCGAATAAAACGAAAATTAACATCTAAATTTAATTATGCTAATGCATCCCTGCATTATAATAAAGTGCCTAGAATAGTAATGAACCTCAGCTTATTACAAGAAATTAAGTTTTAAAAGTATTTAAAATTGAAAATAGTACAAAAAACTTTATCAAGCTCTTGAATCGTTCTAATCTAATTAGAAGGAATAAAAGTATTTAAAATTTTCGCGCAGCAAACTTTTTTTCTCAAAATTAATTATATTACTATAATACTTAATCACTGATAATAATAATATTACTATAATACTTAATTACTAATAATTAAGTATTATAGTAATATAATTAATAATAAATTAATACTATAATAAATTGATTATACTACTATAATACTATAATACTTAATTAATTATATTACTATAGTACAAAAAATCGGCTACTGTCAATATAGAAAAATGGTCAATTAAAAATTAGCGAGATTTTGATTAATATCGAAAAAGATATATACTCTTCCCATTAATCTCAGATTAGTTAGTTATGCATTTCAAGAAATACCGAGAAGGTATAAAATTTATGAAGTCCCGCTCATTCTAATTACATACATTAATCTTCATATTATAACATAATTATTATTAAAATATATACTGTGTAAACTAGGTTTTAGTTTTCATTTGCACATTTACATATTTTAGATGAACTATATACACTCACTTGTCTGCTGTTCTCTATTTAAATGAGCTACTCATATAGAATATTGAAATTAGTATGCTTGTTTTTCGAAAAACACTTTTTACATAAAACTTCATTGAGTACTATGTATAGCTACGGTTTTATAAATTTATTTATTAAAAAATATTTGCTTTTTTAAAAATATTAGACAAATGTTTAAAATTATATAAATATTAAAGTTAAATAAAGCAAATCGTTTTGTTCTTATTAAATTGTCATTTTAACATTTTACGTATAAGTAGATATAGTAGTATGTTGTCAGACATATAGCTTTTTCGAAATTCTTTCTTTTCTCTTAGGTAGAAAGAAGAAGAAGGATGTATTACCCATTATTGTGGCTCAAATTAAGAATTTTTTCTTATAAATGAAATTAACCAAATTCATTTGTAATTTTGGAGTTGCGTTTCTTGTAATAATTTCTATAAAAGTTATTAATAATCTAATAAAGTAGGGTGAATAAATTGGTTATTGAAGCTCAAAGTCTCAGCATTGTGAATATTGTATAAAATCGTTTATATTTGATACAGTTACTTATTAGCGAAGTAAAAATGATTAGTTTATTTTTTACGAGAAATTAATTCTTTCACGTCTTCACTTCTGTCTGATTTGTATTTTCAAGGTAAAAAATAATTCGATGATTACTGATGTTACTAAAATATAGTGCATCTCAAAAGAAGTTTTCTTAAACTGCAGAAAGATAAAGAAAAGAAAATTTTCGAAGAGTTTTAAGTACAGAATTTCATATAAAGTTTTAACTTCAATTTAACCCAGTTTTTTACTTATTTTCTTGTAGTTTTAAAGATATTCGTAGCGACTTAAACAGAACTAATAATTTTTTAATTCAATACAATTCAGCAAACTGTTATCTTGCTGCAGAATTATTAAATTTTGACTTCATAAAAACTTTTTAACTTTTACTTAGATATTTTGCATAATGTACAAAGAATCCATTATTTATTTGGACTTTTTCTTTTTCAATACTGTTTTAGATTTACAACAATTTCTATACCCTGTTATGGAAAATTATTCTAGGAGATATCTGATTAACAGAAAAATAGCGTTATTTTATTTTAAAAAATTTAGTATCACTCAGAATGCATAGAAAACATATCAAAAAACTTTTTAGTCTTACTTGTTTTTTGCTTTCTAACGGAATTAAGTACAAAATCAAGACAAAAAAAGAAGTGTCTAGAACTTGGGCCCTTGGGGTATTGCGGTATAAGTGGATTATTGATCATGCATCTATTGAACTCATACTTGCTCGGTCACGTTAATAAAAAAAATTAAAATAATAAAAAATAGTTAATAATGAATTTTTGTTACCCGTCAACCTGACAGAATACTTAATAAGATGTAGCACCTAGGGCCTCTTTATAATTCCGAGATCGTAGATGGTTCTTATTTCTACACTCACCCACTCCCTATTTTTTTATACTTGGCTTGAGCTCACCAGTATCGAAAGATAAATGTACAACGGGGAATAAGGATCAACGGAGCCTTTTTCTCTCAGATCATGCGGTCATTTGTCGGAAACTTAAGATATCTGAAATTTATGTGGTCATGTGTGAGAAGAAATATGCGTACGGTAAGATAATTTCAGGGAAACATTTGCATGATGTAGGATTTGCCCTCTTGAGAGCTGTGATAAATTTGGGGTAATTCGATTGCTTGAGGACTTAGGAGACAAAAAGCAAAAGGAGAAAAATGCATGGATAGTAGTTTTATGAAGTTTGATGTAACATTAGTGAGTGCTTATTCTGATTAAAACAACAGAGGTTAAATAATTAAAATTAATTAAAATGTGTACTTTTATTCAAGTTAACCAACGAATTCTTTACGAAGAAGTTTTATTGAAACTTAATTATAAGAATTTTTTATTGACCAAAAGATAGGAGTTCGGAATGATTCGTTCTCTGCTGGCTGCAATTTCAAAACTGACAGTGCGTGCGGTGATTGTATTTACATCCTTTCTTTTACCTTTTTTAACCTTCTATTTAGTTTTCTCTTTGTTATTTTACTCGGTATTCTCTTATTTTATCGGTTTTGTACTTTTTTCCTTGTTAGCTATATGTATGTATGTGTGCTTTTCTATTCTAGTTTTAAGCTAAAAAGAAAAAAAACTATTACTAGAAAAAACTATTTTAAATTTAATTAAGGCTTTTTTTACACTTGTCTATATTTTGGGTACCTTACGACATGAACGCAAAACAAGTTAGATTTTATTAAGCACTAAATAAACTAAAAGTGAAAAGAAAAATTAAAATAATAAATTTTATTTAACCGGTTTTTAGTTAAATTTCAGCTTGAAAGGACATCATATTTACGTTGTGTAGCTAGAAACCAAGATAGAAATTAATCAGATCGACAAAGAAATTGATTCTACACTTGAAAAACTTTCAATAAAAGCATTACAAGTACGCATTACGAAGTGGATAAAAAGATATCTTCACTAAAAGCGCACTAAAATATCCAGAAAAGTTACAAATTATCTAAAAGAAAAAAATTAAATGTAAATACATGGTAAAAGCAGTAATATCATTTACGAACTTTCAGCGCATTCTACTCTTTTCCTATATACCTATAGACCTCTAGCGCAGCACTCCGCCGAGCCCGAACTCTCATGGGCCAACATTATTGTATCAGTGCACTCAGGGAGCTAACATTTTCCGCACGCAAGACATTTATCTTGTTCCATCGTTCCGCTCCTCCTGTCCCTCCGCGCCGGCGCCTGCAGTTACGCCATACAAGTTCGTCGCCAGAGCGGGCGCAAGTTAATTGAGCACTAATTCAATCTCGGCCGCGGTGCAAGTCGCGCCTCGCAGAATTGCGCGCATTACGCTTTTCCAGTTTCAGCTTTGGAAGCGCAAAATTGTTCGCAAAATGTTCGCCTTGAATACTGCGCTGTGCTCGAGCAATGCCCACAAGCATTTTCCACCTTTGACTTTATTGTCATTCACGCACTTCAGTTCCGGGTCTACCCGTAGTAGTTCATTGTAAGGGGAACGAGATGCATCATAAGGTAGATTTAATATATGAAAGGAATAGGTACTAGAAGAATAGCTTCAAATATTCTGTACCTTACAATAGGTGCTTGCAGGGGGTAAATTATAAATTGCTCCTCTGGATCTTAATAATTATTCGTGATTCAACAGCGACGCACGACTAGAATTAAATTAAATAGTTTCGCAAAGTTCATTTTGTATGATAATGCCAAAAAGAAAGATTAAACTATGGCGTTAAAAATTTATGTAGAGTAAGGATATCCTCAAAAAAGACAAAATAAATTCCGTCACTGTTTTTTTAATTTAGTTAAATCTTATTCTTGAATGATTTTAAAGATGAAGACAGTTCAATACAAATGTAACAGTGAGCTATACCTCAGTAAATTTTCTAGTCTTAAAAAAATTATACTAATTACATTCAAGAATTATTATTACTATTCATAAAAAGTTTGGACTTTGTAAACAACTTCCTACATTCTAACCGTTTAAGCTTATCTATTTATCTTGTTACCTTATCTATAAGCGAAATTGGGCTACCTTCATAAAAAATCTAAAATTTATTAATACAACAATCATTAATGCGATTCCGCACATGTTCATCAAACATCAAATTTCTCTCAATCTTTTTTTCTCTGTAGATATATTTACTAAGCGTGCGCATGAATTTGCAAACAAATTTTATGCATAAATCCTTGACGAGTGAGCGCAGATGAGCGAAAAAAAGAGTAAGTACGTATATTGATAGCATACACTATAGAGAAGGCTTGATGACGAGCAGAATATCAGTCTGTCAAACACGATCTCTACGGCTTGTATCATTATCCCCGTTGATTGATTCTCTCGTATTTTGCCGCATTATGTATTCGTATGCAGCTCAGTGTATACATTGCCTAAATTATTTTTTCACGAAGCACTAATGTAGATTTTGATTTTCGCGACGAGTGATCGAGAATTATGATATTTCGAGCAAATGGCGATTTATAATCATCGAAATTACATTTATTATTTATTTTTATTTTATTTTTATTTATTATGTTCTCATTTATGTCGTTTTATAAACAATGTGGATTTGAATTGAATTACATTTTATTCAACTCACGAATAAAACTTTTCTAAATGTATAGACAATATTTTATTCAGATTAAAATTTATACAGATTGATGTACTGTAATAAATATTGAATAATTATAATAAATCTAAAAAGAAAACAGGAAATGAGTTAAAATTTTTTTAAATCTTTCAAATGTAAATATTGTAACTGGTTTATCTAAAACTAAAGAAATCGAAAATTAATAGAATAAGAATATCTTTCGTTATATACATATAATCCAGTTCTAAACTTCTTCAAAACTAGTAATCTTCTTTACTCGATCAAAGGAAGATATCGAATTATGAAACTATTACAACATTTATATAAGTGCATAATAACTATCTCTTTCATTACACTTTTGCTCCCAATATGTATATTTCCGGAAATTATGCTTCTCAAATGGATTGGCGGCTTTGGGAGATATCGTTAATGTGGTAAAGTTGAACATAACTTCATTTCCTCCATCGAAGTATCAATTTATCGGGATCTACGTCTTCGTCCAAATGGAAACACTATTAGTTTACTAACTTGGCCCTCATTGATGGATGTTCGACAACTTTAGTTTATTTGCGATGCATTCTGGTTAGCATCATGTTGTACTAGTTTTAAATTTGTCATATATTAAATTCGTTACTAGTTTTCACTTTGCCTATCTATCAACTGTACTATCTATCAAAATATAAATAACAGTACTTTTTTATAATTTTAATTTAACTTTAATTTAGTTTTTTTATATGCTTAATAAGTTTCATTTAGAATCTAAATATTTTTATCACCGTTTTTGAGACAGTTATGTGCATGAAGAAAGCGCAGGTCCGGCCGTTCATTGATTTCTTTCACTTGAATAAGTTTATTTTGTTTAACTTTAGACAAAATTATTACTAAAGAAATAAAAAAATAAGCACAGTTACAATCATACATTCTAACTTCTTTAGAAATTTCTTTAAACAAATTTTCCCTAACTAATTTAATTAATATTTAGCACGTAATTTTTGAGCTTCCGTTTAATATTCTGAACACATTTCTAACTCACCACCTTAAGGAAAATACAAAAAAAGTTTTCCTTTGAAATGTGAATAATTAGAATCGAAGTTATGCTTATTTAAAGTTGAAGAATTTTATAATTAATAAGTGTATTTTCGTTTTCTCAAATTTAATCAAGTATAACATTGGTTGCAATTATTAATTCTTAATTCTGAAATCAATACATTGAAGCTTGCCTTTTCCATTTTGATTTTTGGTATTCAAAATTTATTTGGGTCAATTCTAAATTAAATTATTCATCTTTCTAGAAGAAAATCTTGTTTTGCATTTTCTTCAAAATAAGATTGTAAATGTCCATAAATTGAGTTTTCTAAAGCATTAGACCGTACGACTTCGATTTAGCGATGTTTTTCGTAGCTAAAAACGTATTTGGAAGTTTTATTAAGATTTGAGACTCGAAGGTGTATCAGTCTCATGATAAGTGTAGAATCCTAATAAATATTTTCTTCACTAAATGATCTCCCGAGGAATTGATACATGTACTTTAATTTTTTTCCAAGTTTTTTCTAATTTTTAAATTTTTCTTTTTATGAATTATTCCTTTAAATTAATTTAGCCTTTCAATATGTATAATAAGATTTAAACGTTAAAATGTACTCTTAAAATCCTTTGCTAACTGCCATTGATATCATGTTACTATAGTAAAAAAGTAACAAGGTGTATGTAGTTTGCCACACAAATAGAAACCATAACAATTTCAAAAACTCTTGTACATTTTCATATGTTTTGTTGTTTTCATACATTTTTGTTGAAAAGTTTAAAAACTAACAAATAGTATAAAAATGTACAAATTGGTCCGAAAATGTGCAGAAATACACAAAATATTCTTTTGTTACAAAAGTCTTTTTTTTCAGATATTGATTTTACAAACGTTTGAAAAAAAAATGAATTTAAATGGAGATATGCAATAATGAAATATAAGCATAAGAAGATATAATTTTAAAAAATCGATATAAGCAAAGATTGCTTTATATAAACAACTATTTAACTATTTTACATATAAAAAATTAAAATTTTATGAATACAAAAATAAAATTTTATGAAAAGTTAGTAAATTTAAATAAATCTTTATTTATATGCTGCTAAGTAAATATTTGTTTAACTCGAATGAATATTTATTAAACTCAATTAAACGTTTGCGTAAAATAATATTATTTATTTGAATTTAATAATTTTTTTAGTATAAACATAAAATTAGAAAAGAATATAGTTGTACTTTATATAGAATAGTACCGTGATAACTTGTACAATTTCAAATCGTTACAAAACATAAATAAATATACGTTTTTCAAACTTCTATTTAATATTATAATGCTTTATGAATAATTGAAAAACAAAAGCTGTTAATCATTGAAAATTATACAGATTATATTTATTTTTATCAAAGCAAGGGAATGTGAAAGGGTAGAGTAGATATTTCTACGGAATATTTTAGGGGATCTTAAAAATAATGAGGTAAACATTAATTAGATTATCTAAAAAATTTTTTTTTCTAATAAATTTATGTTTTACAAGAAGTTAACAGAGTTAGCTTTAAAAAAAATTAGTCATGTTAGAATGTTGGTAATATTGATAAGTTTAGATTTTAATATTATATAATATTTTTCTTTATATAATTTTTTAAACAAAGTCAATTTCTTTTTTGTCTTCATTTCGTTTGCTAGCAATTATAGGATTAATTAAGAAATGTGCATTTGTACATCATATTCATTGGTGATATGGTATAAGTACGTTTTTGTGCCTAGTACGTAGGAGATGTACAATCGTTTCCGATTTGGCATTAATAATACATGGATTGGCTGAATTTCAAAAAAATTGCAGGATTCTTTGTAAGCGTATCAATCATTAGTCAATAAGCTGGACTAACTAAGAGTAGTTTCTGTTTGCGAAGATATCACGCATAGGCGTTCAAGTGGCATGCGGCCAATACAAATATGTGGAATTCTAAATTCAAAAGGATTTCTTAATAAATTAAACTATTATATATTTCTCAAAATACTTTAAAATTTACTCCAATTTTAACGTTATATTACATAGTTTCTGCAAATTTGTAGTTATTTCAACATGAGAATTTCAAAGTTGATAAATTTTATACTGTCTATGCAACTTTCGTTAATTAGCTTTTGTTTTATTATTCTCTAATTCACAGTCTCCGTCATACTACGCTAAAAATAATGTTTTTACTTGCTTTATATAAAAAAGTATTAGTTATTAATCTTATTGACTCACTTGATTAATTGTAAAATGAAAGGACGAATTCGTTACTTTATCAAATCGAACCAAATGGAAATGTGTTTATAAGTATTGCAATGAAGTTATAATAATAAATTGATGGTTTAAAAAGTAGTTATTTTTAAACTAAAAACATTTCAACTACATTTCACTATATTTGTACAAAGTTTAAAGAATATTATTACTTGATTAAATTATTATTAATAACATAAGAGCTTCAAATATAATTTTGTTTATAAGCTGTATCATCAAAATACTTGTCAACAACTCATACAATTTGATAAATCTATCGGATATACGCACAGAGTCCACATTTCACACGTTTGCAAAATCAAGAAGATCAAGCATATCTGTATTAGAAACAGGGCTCACAAGCAGACTAGAAAGAGCCACATGTTAACTCAACTGACCGTTTGGAAACGCTAATGGAAGTGGCTACTTTCAGCTTGGTGGTTGGATGAATTAGTTTGCTTAGTTGCGCATAGAGCTTAGTCTCTTAGTCTCTGCTGATCTATCCATTCGGTCTTCCAAGTTCGATCAGTTTGCGCTTACTAAGGGGAGTATGGAATTTGCCATATCTCTCCGCTAGATGGAGACCCATAATCAGACGCACGTGCTCGTACTGCAGTTTGCTGTGCTTTGGCGATTACAGATAATCTCCAGCATAAATAGAAGTACATTGATCTGCTTATAGCGGAAGATACACGCTAAGCTTCCGAAATCTAAGGGATATAAAAAGTGCAACTGGCATTGTTTTAATTAAACCTAATCCTTTAAAAAAGATTTAAACTTGATTAAAATTGTTGTATTTTAATAATTGTCTATTTTTAAACTAGAATTTCATGCAGATTTAAGATGACAGCCAATAATTATGACACTTGTTATTACAGTTGGTTGATGCAATACAGTTGTTGAATACTCACGCCCTATCATTGGATTTTTTGAACAATACTTTGTCCCTTAAATTGTAGATCTCTTTTTTTGTTTTACAAAAAAAGTTCTATATATTTTTTTTGTATTATGTTTGTTGTTTAAAATAGATAGCAAAAAATGATAAAATATATAATATTACATCATTGATAACAACATACCTACAGTTTTGCTTTACGATGGCTACTATCAAGGATGCTCATTTTAACATACCACTAGATATCGCTACATATCAATATTTCAATTTAAATTCACTAAATATACTAATAAAATTAATTCATCTATCTAAAATAATTTTGAAACTACTTTCCACAAAATCTCAAACAGAAAATTGTTGGTTTATACACGCTTAGGAAAATCTGGATCTACAAAATAGATTTTTCTCAGTAAAGGACTAGCAGGCGACTACTTCATGGAAAACTAGGCTGCTGTGGCCACGTATATGGTGGAAACGACACCTCCGACAAATCTGCTTCTCAAAGGATCAAGAATAAGTTAGCTTGCTGCTCTATTCCTGACTAGTAAATTACCTTCTACAGCTGCGAAGTTTGGAGCAAACTCTCACATTTTAGTGGGTTTGATGCGGCTTGAAGCGCAATACATGCTAGGATCTCGCTTTATGAGCTAAAAATGTACTTGAACATCTTTTAATCTGCTCAAGTTTAGATATAAAAAATAGAATTTTTCAGAAACAACTGAAAATATAGGAAGAAGTTCAAAAGAAATTAAAATTATTATCATTTATTATATTTAGTTATTTATTTATTCCTTATTTGCTGGGTCTATTTTTCTTTGCTATCATTATTATTGTAACAAACTTTACTTATTGTACCCTTTTTTAATAACATAGTGTTGCTCACACAGGCCTCACAACATACCGTCTTTCTCACTATACTCTATTGGAATAGGGAAATGACATTCAGAAGCTCATGATGTGCGTGTTTCTCACTTTCCGGTTGGTGTGTGTACGCGTCTACGTGCTCAGCTACAGATCGCGCCTGCAAGCTCGCGCTCTCTTGACATCTATTGATCATGACATGAATAATGAATGAATATACACTCGGTACCTGAATAATGCATGCGCGTTCTCTCTCTCCCTCCCCCATCACTCTCTCTTTCTCTCTCTCTCTTTTCCTCTCTCTCTCTCTCTCTCTTTTCCTCTCTTTCTCTATCTCACTATCTCTATTTCTTTCTCTTTCTCTTTTTTCTCTCTCTCTCTCTCTTTCTCTCTCTCTGTCTCCTTCCGTCTCTCTTTCTCTTTCCCTTTCTCTTTCTTTCTGTCTCTCTCCATCTCTCTTTCTCTTTTCCTTTCTCTCTCTCTCTCTCTCTCTCTCTCTCTCTCTCTCTCTCTCTCTCTCTCTCTTTTATTCGTTCCTATTCTTTCTCTCTTTCTTTCTTATACACAAACACACGCATACGCACACGCACCCGAACGTATTCTATAGTAGAGAGGATTTTAAGACAAAAGAAGGAGTATGCAATAATATATGCAGAAAACTTTGTGCGGACTTAAAGAGAAAGAAGCTATGATGTATTGGAGCCGTATGAACTAAGGAATTCATGCTCTGACATTTAGAACTGTATCTTAAAAGCTTTTGTTTTCTATGAGAGTGAATCTTATCTTTTGCTGTAGATTTTATTATACGAAATTAGATTTTAAAATAAATTGATAGTATCTTGAATTATTTAACTAGCTTATGGAAGCATCATTTCGCTACTCTATATCTATTCTAAAAAGTAATGATAGCATTTAATATTTTTGTCAAAAATACAAATTTGTTAATACAATTTTTAGTTTTATCTGTAAAGAACAAATCTATATTTTTGAATTTAGACTGCTTGAATTGTTTCTTATTCTTTCAAAATGAGAAATGTTACGTAAAAATGTGTACCAAATTTTTTTTTTTTTTTGTGAATGAAGCATCACAAAACTCTTTCGTTTTAGATTTTTGTGTCAAGTTTATGGTTTAATGATACTCTTCCTTTAATTTCTTTAATAATTTAAGTAAATTAAAAATAAATACTCGACTCTGTTTTGATTACAAAAAGTGCTTAGTTTATTCATAAAAATATAAAACTATATATATTTACGTACTTCAATTTTCTACGTACATGTTTCTTGGAATAAAAGATTTTTTTCCGGAAGCTTGTGCGGTATCTAAAAGCCTCGCGTGCAGTCGATACTTCGACCGAAGAAAAAGGAAAGTAAAGAGCTCTATCCTTTTGGATGAAAGACTTTGCCCTCCTCTCGTTTCACTTGGTCGCACTGATGTGAAATCGCAATCAGAAGCGTTCGGCGTAAATTTCTAAAGGGTCAGTGCGTTTATGTGGGTTTCCTGTGTGTAAAAACAGACAACCGAAACCGAGTTGTTGTTGAAACCGACACTACCCTATGTCCTTAGGTTATACAAAGTTTAGCTTTTTCCTTACTCATTCTCTACTTCATTGCTAGCTTAGATTAGAGTAAATCAGGAGAAATAAGATTGAGAGGATTGATAATTCTTTTACTTTTGCTGATAATTGAAAATCTAATTTATTTGAACTTATAATATTTAAATATGTAAACATAAGTACAGTGAAATAAAATGGTACGGTAAGCTCATAAATTTTATTTTATTGTTAATAGGTTCAGTAAACGAAGCGGGTGTCTTCACTCTTCGTGGTAAGCAGGATGGCAGTGGCGGTCGTCGCAGTAAACGTACGACAACAACCACAACTAGTATAGCCACGACGTCGAGTAGTAGCATTACGACAACTACGAGCTATGTTTCAATGGACGTCAGCGAAGGTGACGATGTTGTTGTCGAACCGGCTGCACTATTTCAAGCTGACCCTGAGGATGCAACATCCGAGTCTTTTAAGACATTAGATGGTGGTGGCGAGATTATTTCTCTGTCCACTTCGCCCAGTGACCCGCCTATTGAAATAGTCGTCAAACCACTCAGCAAAGTTGTTTTACCCTGCGAGATAAAGGGCAATTATACAGAGCTACTTATGCCAGCAGTCAGGTGGGTACTTTTAATATTTTATGTAAATTTTTATTTTTATTTTATTTGAGAAAACATAAAATAATCATCGTTTATAAATATGGTTGCCAATTACTTTTTCGAAATAGAAGTTTTTTATGAGTGAGCATTTTTTGCGGCTGTGGGAATGGATGTACATAATATGGATATATGAAAAATTTCACGAAAAATGGGCAGGTCAAGAAATAGATTTCACTGAAACTATATGAATATGTTCTATATGAATATAAAACTGAAATAACAATAAAATCGGATATTCAGATATTTTTTGACACAGTGAAAAAATCCATTACATTTTATCTTAAATATTACTAATTTTGTTATGAAATTATATCATAATGAATATGTATAAATTTTTATTGTTCAAACCGTTGATTTTTTCAAAAGGACTATGAAAACAATAAATTTTAGAATCCGATTAGCATATTCTTTATTATTGTAACACATGTATATAGTTGCGTCAAATAAAATAGCTCAGATGTTATTTGTTCTTTAGTATTCTAGTAACAACGACTTTTGTGAGTTACAGAAGTTATAGGATACGACCAGCAAGTTGGTCACACGAAGGAACCCCGGTAGATATGATAACCATTGACACTAGGACGGAAATGAGTGGAACTGGACATCGATACGTGGGTGACTCGTCAACAGCAGCATTGCACATAGAAAATGTCCGTTTAGAAGATGATGGAACGTGGACGTGTCAGCTCGAGGACGATCGAGGAAAGCTTCTTGTTGGCAAGCGTGTCAAACTCGTTGTTCTTGGTGAGTTATAAAATTTAATGTCATTATAAAAAGCTAGTTATAATTGGAAGTTTTACATAAATTTATGCAGCACATTTACGAATACAGTTTATCTGAAATTACTACAGTTATTTCGACGTAATTTTTATTAGAGCCAAAATGAGTTTGTTAAAAATATAAATCATTTTATTTGTTATTGGTTATTTTTTCATTAAACTCCGTTATAACATTATAACTGTACATGTACTTATCTTTAAAAGGTGAAACTAAAAGTAAAGTCTGTCACTTTTCTTTTAATCGAACAACTTTGCTTTTCTTCCTTTTCTTCCAAAAACTTATGGGTTATCCAAACTCAGAGAAGTAAAATCCTTAGTAAAGCTACAAATATTTTAGGTTCTATTTATAGATGAAATCTAACAAATCCAACTTTCACAAGTCAACAAGCTATATCTGTGTCAATGAGCACAATACATAAACGTAACAGCATTAGCCCCATAGAATTTCCAAAACTTTAGCTTGCATTTAATGCAACTTTTTTTCCCTTAAATATGGATAAATGTGATAAAGCTGTAAATACATATTTATCTTAAAATGTTCAATAAGAAATTAGGAACTTATTACTGAAGAAATACTCGATTTAACAACAGATATTTTTTATATAGTAGCATCTTTTCGCAGTCTAATTGAAACTATTGATATTATTTGCAAGTTTTTGTAACTATACATGTATTCTGAATACTACGACTTTTTATTTTCGTAAAAACTAAGTTTAAGACTATTATTCATTAATATTATTACTATTATTTATTAATATTATTATTATTATTTATTTATTGACCTAGATTCAGAAAAGAGCTACTTTGTTAATAGTAGCATAAAATACATACAACAAAACAGCTCGTATTTCTTATCTAATAAATTTTTGTTATTTATGCCAAAAAAGGTTGATAAAAACATTTAAAACATAAAATTTAAAACAAACTCTTTTTTATATCAAATATTTATATTATAGCGTACAATTTTTTAAACTTTTTTTCCAGTTTTTTCTCATTTATTGCACAAGTTTGTACGCACTTTTATTCTTTTCATTCTCTATTAAGGTTTGGATGTCCGCATCCGAGTGCTTGTCGGTTTAAATATTTTATCAAAGAGGCCATAGAGCTGTTTTTTTATACAAATATTCAAAGCTCTCACAAAAGAGATTAATTTTGTTTTAATTCTGAAGTTTCCCCAGATCGTTTACCAGTTGGAAATAACATGGAAAGTGTAGATGATATATGCAGTTAAAAGATGTCTATTTTATTAGTAACGCGGAATTCACGTGAAATATTTGCAAAAGTTAGTTGATTAAGTATATTTGTAAATAAAATGGTGTAATACAAATTAATGTAAATAAAATACGATTGACGTTTTTGAAGAATACGTAAACAATGTATCGAGACAAGATAATACTTGCATAATAAAAGAAATTAATGTCGTCGGCAGATTCAACTATATTTTATAAAAAATCTAATGTAACTTTTGATTCGTTGCAAATTTCGTATACACCAACCATTATCTTTTTTCATCCCGCATTATTAAGTCCTTTAAAAGGCCTAAGCTATTGTATCATATACTCGAAAATATATCTCAGCTTGCCTCTATTAGTAAGGATATCTTTGTCACATCGCTTGCGTGCAGGTGGCGTAAATTAGCGTGTCAAAGCCGCCCTCAGGCACGAGGTTCACCTATGTACATACACCCAAACGCGGACAGTTATATTGGCATGAGCCTAACATTGGCCGCTAACTATACATTGATTAGCTACGAAAGCTTGGCTAATACTGCCATACGGATGTAATTAATGGAAGAATCATGTCATCGAAAAGGATATACTTGCAAGCTTATATGTGCATCCCTATAATCGAGCGTGAATTTGCATGCGGTTAGGTTCATGCTTCTATAAAGCTTTGACTTCGTTAGATGTATGTTTATAAAGAAAAAGAGAAGGTACTGCTTTATTAATAATAAATCTAAAAAGTAGTTTCATCAAACAAGAATGGATTATCTTGAAAAAAATAAAGATTTTAAAATAAATTGTACAGTTTCATGCAAAAAGTGAGCAAGTGAACTTTGTTAATGTATACTTCACGACTCTTGCATAACTTTAAGATTGTGCTTTATTGTTGGAACTTTAATCTGTTTTATTATTACTATGTTTTTTTTTTCATTATAATTTGCACAGAGAGTTTTCAAATTTAATACATAATGACACGTACAACATATGATAGTAAAATTGGTTTTATTTAACGGATATTTTTCTTTTTTACCATTTTGATGACTTATTAACCAAGAAGCAAATCGTCATCTAAACGACATAAAATCTATCTATAATTTTACAACACATCAATCCGATTGTATAGAAGAAAGAAATACCAAAATATTAAAATTTTTGTATTTGATTTGAACTTTTATTATTCTAATCTTAAATGTGTCTAAAGCAGTATTTACCATAAAAGAAAAATTATACGATGCTTTTCTATCAAACTCTTTGTGTGAACAAAAACAATATTCGAAGCTAGGTACTATCTTCAAGACACTCGTCGCAAACTCATGCCTAAACATGCAATTGCAGTTCTATGCAAAAATGCTAACAGTTTTTGCAGGCAGACGCTCGCTACTACGTCTCGAGAAAGGCGAATTTGCATTTTAAAAGAAATTTCTTCTTTTGGTATTTTCTCTCTCGACTCCACTGACAAATTCGAAACTGTCTAGCGAGATATCAAGGCCGCTTTCTCTCACTGTCCTTCCATTTTCTTATCTGATAAAAAGGAGATGCGAATTTACTTCCACTTACTCGGCGCGCTCGTTTATCATTGCATAACTTGGTCCTTTCTTGGGTTTTTCGTGTATATTTTATATTCCATTCGCCGCATGCTGAGAAAACGAACTAAAATATGGAATATGTTTTAGGCGCTGGAAGCAGATGCAATCATAGTAGTATTAAGTTCAAAGTCAGTTTATGATTCTGTATCTGAGCGATGAAAGTGTGGCAATCATTAAGTTTTTGATAGCAACTTTTATGAGAATAGCAGTGATTGCAGTTTAAAAATTTGAAAACAATTGGCGACTGCCAAACGAATATAAAAAACAAAAACAAAATATGGTAGGCATATTAGCTTCCTATCTTTCCCAACCTTCTTTGTTTGTCTGTCTTTCTCGCTCTTTTTTCTCTTTTAAATAAATTTTAAAATACATCTATTAAGTAACGCAATGTCAGTGAAAAAAAATCATATTAAAAATTATATACATATTATACTAAAATCATACATTTCATATAAAATAGTATGAAGTCATATAGTTAATTTATTCTCAAATTATTCGTGTCCATAAATTTTACTTGTGATTGATAATCTTTCTCAATAATTTTTTCTTTCTAAATTTTTAAGTTCTCACTTTTTTTCTACACTTTTGTCTGTGCTATACAAATACCTGTTGCGCAGAAGTAGCAAGCGTAACGCGCATCGACCAACGAAAATTCATGAATAAATACCATGAATTCACCGTATAAGGCGAACCCACAGCTATCGCTGTTCCGTTCTGTTCGCTTGACTTTTATTCCTATAGAAAAGGATTTAACTTGATTTCTTCTACTTCAAGAGAATATAAAGATTTTACATTTATTTTAATAAAAAAAAGAATTCTTTTAAATTAAAATTAATATATTTTATCCAATAGTTTTTATTTAAATTCATTCTTTTAATTTCAAAACTATAAATTGTTATTAAATACTTTATATATTGTGCGTAAAGTAGCACTTTTCGCACTTTGTAAAATTCTTAGATGCAATTAACATCACGTACTGTACTGTATTAAAAATAGTATATTAAATACCTAGGGAGATAAAAAATGATCCTAATTAACATGTACAGCAAAAAGCAAAGATAACAAACATGTGATCTGAGGCATTCCTTTTTATCTCGTGATGTATATTTACAGGTAAAAATTATTAATTAGTCATTCTTACGCACGATGTAACACAAGGCTTCTTTTTTATAGCGAGGATATTAACAAAAACATTTAATTGTAACAATCAGCAGTGTTTCTTATTTATAAAGAATAATAATTAGATTCAGCTACTTTTTAAGTGTAAAGTAATAAGTTTAAAATTTTAATGTCATTGTTTTTATACGACGAACACTTATATAATTTAAATAAACGTACTTTAATAACACTTGTTTAACAAGCAACTCTACTTTTTCATTAAAAATATTAAGATCATTTCCGAGAACTTTTTAATTCAAAAACTTCAGCTTGTTCAAAATGAAAATTGCATTTTCAAAGAAGTACCTCGAAACCCGCGCGTGGAAAACTTCAACTTTATATAATGCTTCTATTACATGAATAGGGCATAACAAGGTAAAAGTCACTCCGACGGCGTCATGCGCACGAAAAGTAAGTGTACACCTTCTGCCTGCGAAGTTTAGAAGTACATATTCGACTTTTTCGCACCGTGGCATTTCTAGCGAGTGTGAGATGTCAGAAGTATAGTACAAAAAGATATATGATCTCCTCGGGGCGCGCAGGTATTTAGCTTTGCTTTATTCTTTAGGGATTTTATGAGAAAATTTCAGAACGACGGTTCTTTGGTCGTTGAAATTGTTTTAGTAAAGCCGCTAAATGTTCTGCCTAATTTAATCGAAAAGTGTTTAACTTCAAGTATAAAGTGCTTTTAATTTTTCGAAAAAATAAGCAGTAAAAACACTGCTTAGAAAAAATTGTCAAGATATTATTTTACCAGAGTTGTTAGAATTCTGGAACAAGATTTAAAATTTTTTAATTTCTTATAATTTTTAATTTTTGCTTATAATTTTTTTGTCAGTAAGATTGTTTATTTTAACTAAGCAAATATTTTCAAATCATCGATATAATATTGGACTTTTATAATTATCAATATTTAAATAGAATCATTTTTTAATGTAACTTTTAACTTTCAATAAAAAAAGACGTTAACACGTATTTTATAAAAATATATTTTTTCTCTCTTATTGCATACGTCTATATACTTCATGAAAGACTAAGGGCTTCAGCAATACGAGCACATGACAGGAGAAATTCCAATTTTTGAAATTTAAAATATAGTTTCCAGATTCTGTTAAATTGTCAATCATCTCATCCGTATTTTTGTACTGTCATTTGTTGCAGAGGCGCCGCGGGGGACGTACCTGCTGATAGACGGTCGACGCCTCGATCCTGGCAACCAGTTCGTGCCAGTAAAGGAGGGCTCAGAGTTGACTCTGGAGTGCGCAGCGGAGGGCGGTAATCCAGCACCTGTACTGGCTTGGGGTATGACTTTATCTCAAGCGACACTGGACGGTCCGGAACAGCCACCGGATAATCTGACGATAGTGCCAGCTACGTCGCCGGTGCGGAGCGGTGCTCACCTCAAAGTCCTCAGGGGCCATCACAACGCCACCATCATCTGCGTGGCAAGGCACATTACCCTCGCCATGCCCATGAACGCCAGCATTCTTCTTGATGTACAATGTGAGTCAATTAAGTTTTTAAATTTATAAAGATATTATAATTGAGGTTGTAAATTAGGAGGACTCTGATGATCCTTGTAGGTTTAATATTTAATACATGAATAGTAATATTTGCTTTTAAAAGCTATGTTCAAGCACAACATAAATGTTTTATATTTAATTCAATATTTTCATCAAAATATTTCTTATAGTTTTTTTTTTAATTTTATTTTATTGTATCCTTGTAGAAATACAAATGTATCCTTACATGTTTTCATTTTCATGTTACGACTGCAAAATACAAAATTAGAATATGAAACTGATTATTGGGAATCGAATATCAAGAGTATAATAACTTTCGCACTGATAATAATGTAACATATACTTGGGTTATTTCGACCTTTTTATTAGTCCTAAGCTAGTTCAGGAACACGATTGTTCCAGAGTAGATACTTTAGTTTTTCACACGTTTGAAACTTTACGAAAAGTAAAGTGAGTCGGAGATGGAAGGATGAAAAATGAAGACGAAGACAACTATCGCTTGCTTTAGACTTTTTTAATGCTTTCCTTTTACATAGTCTGCACCCTTTGTTTTTTTTGTATGATTAGTTTTTGTAGTAAAACTATTAAAATCTTCAAATCAAATTTTTTCTATTATTATGATCTTTTCACAAGCAAATTACACAGCATATAAACTGTTTTTTCGCAATTTTTGAAAGACTTACTAAACACGCACTTTAGTCTTTATTCCTTTCTACAAGATTGTCTTATCAATATTAACCCAAATTTCGTTAAAAACTGATCAACGCGAAAGCTCGCAAATATTAGCAGAAAAAAGCCGTTAGGAGTGTGGGTTAGAAAATTGCAGATTAAAAATGGACACCATAAGAAATGCTCGAGGTAATTGAAAATTACCATCGAAAATTCAAAGCAAACTCTAGCAGAAAATATGCGTGCTCTGCCACTGTTAAGCATGAAGAGTATAAAAGTTGGCAGTGCGCAGCCGAGATGGAAAAAGTATCGATTTCCCGTACGAGCGCAGCCTCGGAGAGCGATTTTCGGGCGCCCGCATGTGTTTTGCCGTGATTCGTTCAGCTGGAAAATTTGCAACTACGGGAAATTTTCAGCTGCCTCCATGCGCCATATTATTCGATGGAGAGCACACGTATCCTAATCTCGACAAATAACGGCAAATTTCACGTTTTAAAGTTGCTGATAATAACTCAAATGCAAAACAATATTTTTGTGACACTTTATACGTAAACTTCTATTTTGTGTATACTTAAATAAAAAAGTATCCGCTATATTAAACTGTGTAGATAGATTTTCCACCAAAAAACAAAAAATACTGTTTGATGCACCGACAAAAAAATTATATCATCTTTATTGAACTATTTTCCAAAAAGTAAACATACATATGGAGTCAAAATTACTTTTTTGCATTAGTAAAAAAGTAGTTATCCATTAACCTAAATGTATGTATCTGTAATGTTTATATTATAAGTCGTTGAATCTAAAAATAAATGTAAAAGATTCTAAACATAAAAAATGGCACAGAAACCTAATATAAAGAGACAAAAGAAGAAACTATCGCTTTTAATAATGGCATATTGAGAATTGATAACAAAAAGTTTTAGAACATTTTAACTTAAACATTATAACTTTTATGATTTTTTATCCACGATTATTTTATTTGGTTAAGTATTTTATGAAGGAAATATTTCAAAAAATTTTTAATCTATAAATTTTTTCTCCATTATGTTTTTTAAATGTTTTTCAATTTTCTACATATTTTGTGGAGTTCTTTTTAAAGTTTTTTTATTTTATTTTCTCACTGATCTGTCACATCTACTTACTTAAGTGTGCACGGGCTTGACAGGTTATGAGTTCCGAAATTCACTTTCGCACGCATGTGTTTTATATTCGTATATACGCATACATGTTCGCGCAAGCTCTCGGAAACAGCTTTCAGAAATGCTATTTATGTCGCTCGTTCCGTTACACTCAATCAATCATATTCAAATCTAACACTATACCCTCTCTTGCCCGAGCTCAAAAGCTCAACTGATTCGTTCGACTAACCTCCTCGACATGCAGGGCAGCATCGCTCTTTCAGAGCCTGCTTGGTCGCTGCTGCGACAACTATTACATTATTTAGGATCTGCATATCTTTTCATGTTAGCCGTAACTTTGGCTCAAAAAGTTAAACACAAAATTTTTTGGTTGTTACATTATCTATACTTTTTTTCCATATTTCTTATTTTTATATTTGATGATAAAATGTATTTGCCTTCATCAAGTTCGGCGATCTTCATTTTCTTACGTGATCCGTAAGACATCCACATCGAATGTATAATATCTACCCAAACTTTATATATTAAATTCCAAAATACTACTCTTCTTTAGATTTTCACTTTTCTTGCAAAACGTTATTTCGATATCTAAATAGGTAATCGATCTTGCGCGGGTCATCGCCGTATATGCATTTGCGGTCGCGCTACAGTAATTTCGACGCTGATCGCGCATGCGGGTACAAAAGGTTCGAGATACAATGAATTGCTGCCGGTTGGCGGATTTCAGGGGTCCAACGTCGACGCATTAATTCTCTGCTCTGAAAGCGTTCGAAGACACTGTACAGATAACAAGAATTTACGCGCGCAAAAGGCATTACTGTGCCCAGCGTTTCTCTCAGTTTCATGCATATACACAAGTGCAATTGGTTGAAGCGACGAACCCGTATTTTACCTGCAACTGCAACATAAGTGCAACGCAATGACAAGCTGAATGCAATTAAACAATTGTATACCTTAATTTTATTTATTTTGCTTCTCGAAAAATATTATATGATAGAGTCGCTAATGTTATATGTTTTAGAGTAAAAGAAAGTAGAATAATTGGTTTTAAATTATTTGATAAAATACGCTATTTCCAGAAGTTTTTGAACTATAGAATTGTTCAACTAAAGTTTTCCATTACAATTTGTTTGAATTTATAACTCTACTCTTGGTGTACTTTCAAGCTTAATTAACTAAAAACTTAATATCTTTAGTATCTTGATGAATAAATATTTATCTTCTGCAGCAAATTCAAAAATTCCATTATTATTATATAAAATAGAAGAAACACATAAACTTATAAAAAAGCAAGGTTTATTTTTTGTAAAAAGTTTAATTCCTGTGTTCAAAAAACATACACTTAAATAAACAATATCCTTGTACGTGCTAAAGGAATTTACTGGATGTCTATCTTACAATGAATATCAGTTTATTAATACGAAATTCAGTGGCTGTAACATCATCGACAAATCTGAATGAAACATGGAATTGAATTTTATCTTTCATAAATGGAATCATATTTTTAGTCACAAAATAATATAATAATTCTTAAACTCGATTTTGAAAAGCTGTAAGCTGTGTTTTCAAAGAAAAACTATTTTTCTAATTATTTATTTAATATCAGTCAAGTATGTATTACCTATCTTATATGAGTATAAAAATTATCTTTAATTTTGAAGTTACCTATATATATATCAAACCTTATTTCAATTTATTGTTAAACAAACTTTCAAGTCTTAGGAAAATTCAGTATTTAAGTAATAGATTAGAGTTTTCGGAGTGGTCTGAATGCAGATTCGATCGATGGGATGTTCTCTAATACGTTGAGGTATGTTGCATAGTGGATGTAACGTAAGCTCATGTAATGGTTATTGCTTATCACACGATAAGAGATTGAGTGGCGTAGACGTCGATTGGTAATGCAAACTGTATAGAAATCTAGTGTAGGCCATTATTGAAAGAGCAGTTTTTTAAATTAAGGGTGAAAGAAGTTTGTTAGATTTGAAGATATACTTATTTAAAGTTCTCTCGATATATTATATTTTATAATAATACTCGTGATTTTTGAAAGATTATAATTTTTTTGTTTGAAGGAAAATAAAGTATTATTATTTTTTTGGTAAATAAATCGATTTCATTTCTCAAATAATAAATGATTTTTAATACAGTGATAAAAAGAAGAATACTCTTATTGAAAAATGGATTATATAATAATTCAATTACATAGAATATAAAAATTGATTTAAATAAAGTTGCATTGATATTTTAATGTTACATTTCTTCAATAAAAAAATTTATTCAATTTTTGTTGTAACTTTTGAAGTATTTATTTTTGAAGTACTTATAAAAAGATTATTTAGAAGAAGAGATTATTTTTGTAGTACTTATAGTACCGTATTTCGTATTTCAATGTCCGCATATGAACATTTTCTCTTTCCCCTTGCTTTGTAAATCTTACATTAATTAATGGTTAATTATAATTGTAACTTGAAAAAAAATCCAATAAAAATTTTAGTTAAATTTTTAATTTTGGTGAATTTTTGGAATTCTACTTTTAGTTTTGTAGTTCCTTTTTTCCAAAAGATATTCTTCTACAACTCGTCTTTTTAAAACATACTACTCAAAAAACGAATATCTAAATATCAAATTGAGGTATCTGTGCTACTGTCTGAGGAGAGAAAATTTGCCGTTATGTTAACGTACATATCTCCAGGTTTATTCATACTACTAATGCATTAATATCAACACGTTCGCGCATTAATATCAACGTTAACGACCGCGTCTAATTTCAGCAATGCAGTTTTTTGTACGTTATACGTTATTGCACGCTTTCTAATCCCGCGGTAATGCTTCTTTTACCTTTTTTATTTTTCAGACTGCAAACTTTCTTTCTTTTCTTTTCTGCTAGGGAGCTTTAGAGATAATTTTTATAAAATTGCATCGTGTATGAACAAAACTGAAAACAGCTGTGACGAAACGCATAAATCTCTATTAAAGTCATACATTGGCAATTTTAATTATTTATAATAAAAATTTTATCTATTTTATTTCTGTACTTATTCGATGTATTTTATATCGTTGAAAAAATGTAATTGACACATTATTAGTTAATAGCAATCTTCAAAAATTTATATTATAAATATTTGACGAGATCACTTGGTCAATATATCCATATTGATTCTATCACGTAAACAGAAAAATGCAGCTTTTATTAAGAGACTGCATTATCTTTTAAAATACTTCTCCACTGTCTGCTTATCCAACCACCGCTTCTCCAAATTTAGTCTGAGATGTACCAGCTGTCTTATTACGTGAATAGAAAATACGCTGGCGTATAGAAGAGAGTTCTTTTTCAGCGAGATTGAGCTTACTGCGCTTATCTACTCTAAAGCCACGGTCTTGTTTGCTGATTAAGCTCAGGATATCCAACTGCATTTTCTAAATAAGGAAGTGTATTCTTACATCTTGAGACTTACAAGTTTCGCATTTTTATTTTTTTAAACATTAAATTTTTAGAATATATACTGTAAATGTATACCATAGAATATAATATATAATAAATTTTATATTTGAATATTATTCATGAAACTTTATTGTTTATTAAGAAGAATCATTCCATCTTTAATGAACATTTTCTAAATTGTTTCTTTGGCCTTTATGACTTACTTTTATACTAATGCAGTTTATAAAAAAGTTATTCATACTTTACTATGCCATTTGAAATGCTAAAAAATATAGTTTATAAGATTATGCGGTTTTATTTTAAATTGAATTGCATTTCTTATAATTTTTTGTTTTTTTCTTTTACAGATACACCATCATTTGCAATAACAAGGCTACCGGGTTTTGGGATTCCAATTGTCGAGGGTATGGCCGTCAGTTTGAAGTGCGAGGTAGACAGTAATCCGTCAAGTGCTCCAATATGGCAGCGAGGTAATCTACAAATCAAAATTTCATATTATACTAACAACAGTTATATGTATATGTATATAACTATAACTAAAGAACGATGCCCACGATGATATAGGAAACCGCTCCCCCCCCCCTTCCGAAAAAAACGTATAAAACCTATATTATGGTGTAGAATACGAATAAATAAGAATTTTAAAAAAAATTTGACCCTTTTAAGTGGATAAAAAATAGAGAAATGACTACATAAAGTTTTCACCCCCTTTATCGTTAAAAATCATAAATATTTGCAATTTCATACACATTGCACAATTTTTGGCGCGTTCAAGAGTTCAAATGAAAGGTCGATTAAGTGGCTTCAAAATGCAATCCTTTCGAATTCAGAACTGCAAATCCATGAGGGTGTAATTCGCATAATTTGATTAACACCTTTCATCCCTCTATCGTTTTTTGATTTTTTGACCATGTTTGCACAATTTTTTTTTCAAAAGTTTTTAATTTCTTTACATTATTTTCTTTAAAGTACTGAGTTGTTTTCTCATTTTATTAAAGTTATACACGTAATTAAAAACACAATACAAATAAAGTGTTTAAGCTAGTCCTACCCTCCTGTAATTTTCAACATTATGATTCAAACACTCAAATTTGGAGGAAACCTCGTCAGAGTATCGACTCGTAATTACTTAACGCAACTCACTATACATGACTGGGCGAGCTCGCAAACATCGAGCACTCTCATACAGCTCAGCCCGAAGTTCACTTTTCGTATCAGCATGCCTCTAGGCTGTGCATTGCCCGACTGCTTTCACATGCACTGGTAATTTAATTAGCGTAAACACAGATCCGAGTGAACGACGCGTAAACTCAAACCAAAATACGGTCAAGCGCTGGCGACTTATTCAGGACGTAATATAACTTCAGCTTCAAAATGATTGAAGTGAGCGTGTGCAAGGGATATGTAGCCTTTAGAAACTTTAATTATACGTTTTGAAATCAACGCGTGTTCATACATCAATGTGTTTTTGTCAAGAGAAGTTTTAGATTTTTTTGATGTTGTATTTGTGAGAAAGTTTTGTATTTGATTTTTCTTTGTTTTAAAGGAATTGATTATATAGAAATGTTTTTACGAAAATCTCTTCATTTATAAAGTGTTTTTTTTAAGCTGTGCATATATCTATAAAAAAATAGAATGTTTGCTTTTGAACACTTTTATAACTACGAAAATTTCTATAGAGAAGGTATAAGTACATTGTATTCAAACATTTTATTCTGTCAAAATAGAAAACATTTTATTCTTTTTTTTGAATTCAGATATTTTTATCTATTGCTCAATTTGTTATTTCTTGCTTTTTATAAACTTCTCCTTGCAAAAATGTCTTCGTAGTGTACAGAAAAAATATCCATCAATCGAAAGTAAATAATAGAAATCACAGGCGTATTTTCCGACATAAATACAACAATCTGAGCGCAAATACAAAAAAAAAATGAAATTCAATTATTACAGAAAATACTCGGATTTCTAATTTCTATTTTACATAGGATTATTTGGTTTTATTAAAATAATTATCTTAACATAAATAGATGTACAGACAAAACAGTTCATAGTAAATATACTACGATTTAACTTTGATTTAACTACATTAGAAACCTTCAATAAATTTAACGTCTTTAAATTTAACTTTAAATCAAATATATTATGACATAATGTTAAAATACGAGAGAGCTGATATCATTAAATATAAAATTTAATTTCAAGAGTGAATTTAAATTTATTCTGTAGCTGAATAATGCTCATTTTAACAATTATAAAGTCCATACATGTAAAGAAAACGTTAATTTGTCATAGAAAACATCATATATTTAAATATATTATACGTATTACATCGATAAAACTTATATTTGTTTGCTACATTTTAATTTTAATGTTTAATTTTCTTTTCAAATTCAAATTTGAATTTTCGTGTGTAATATAATATTCTAAGCTCATTATGTTATATTACGTATATATAATTATTATAAATAAGTATCTACAATTTATTATCATATACATGCATATACAATTATATCCGTATATAATTATTTGCATTTTATAAATTTACCCCACATAACAAAATATTTTGGTATACACTACGTTATAAATTTGTCAATTTCTAATAAAAATTTCTTCGATCGTTTTGTTTCAGACAATGGACCGCCTCCAGTAGAGCAAAGCGATGACGGATGGTTAAATTTCACGAGAATCACTCGAGCTGAGAGCGGATGGTATAAATGCTATACGCGACACATGCTCGGCATCTTCACAAGCATCGGCTACTTTCTCAACGTGCGCTGTAAGTAATAATCTTAATTCCTCCTTTGTCATCTTGTTTTACTTCAGAAACTTATTAGAAACTTTATTTATTCTTTTATTTTTCGATCTAAGAACTGAGACTTCTTTTCAGAACCTTCAGATTTGCCCTTATAGAAGCCTTTTCTTCGCTCTTTTCCTTTTATCCATCAAAAGCTCCTCTCTAGTTCGATTTTTTGCAATGATAACTCACTGACTATAGCAAAGATTTTTAGAAATTGCGAGTTCTATTTTAAAATTCATTTACAGCTAATAAGTTCTTGCGTATTATTGAATATCATTTGTAGGGTAGACGATTGATTTCCTGAAATAAGACGTAATTAACTTTGCGAGAATAAGGCATAAAGTATAGCGCTTCTTTTAATTTCTACTGCGAGCTGTTCCGCCATTTCATTCATCCGACTTGATTAAAATTTTCTTTTCTTCGAGATTTCCTTCTTTGAAGATAGGCTCACTTTATTTGCCTCTTAGAATGAAAAAAAATCTTCACAAAGCTGAAAGAAGTTGCTCAGAAATTTCCAGTATCTTTTGAAATTAAAAATCGTTTCGCGTACTACGAAAATTAAAAAAGGTGTTTAGTATTTATCAGAAAATATGAATATGTTTTACTGATTATAGTTAGGTTTGCCAAAGCATTGATTGCTGTGCGATATTCAAAATTATCTAAATTAATGCAATTAGTGAAAATGACTTTTACTTAAAGCACATTGAAGGTATAATTATTAGAATCTATGTGTAAGCATATTGTGCTAAACACTATTGATCGTGTATAATATATTCAATAAATTATTTGCGTGCGACCATAGAGCAACTGTAGATGTTCATCTAGTATTCGATAGTTAATAAACGCTCAGCTGTGTTATATAAATTACACGTAGATTATTATAGTTACTATGGAGCTCTAGTAGCGAGAACAAACGCACATGAAACTACCGACAGAGTATTTGTATATGCAACGTTGGAAATAGAAATGAGAATTTGTAGCGTAATACAAAAAATAGTTTTTTCCACACGGCGTGCAGGAAGTTTGTTTTTCCGCACGCTCTGTCAAGATCACGTGCATTAAAACAAGCTTTCGCAACTCGCTTTGCTCATGTGTAAAAGTCCACACAAGGTTAAAATCACTTTACCGCACTTGTGTCGTAAATAACTATTCCAATCTTTACGCTGATTAAATTTTTCATGAATTTAATGCAAGATACTATTTTTGTTTTGAGTGATCTCATAAGTTTGTTACATTGCAGAAGCGAATTCAGAAATAGGTCAGCATTCGACGAGCTAACAAAATGATACGACCGGCGTGCGATTAGTAAACCAATATCGGCTCCAGTCAGATGTTCTCCTGGCGAATTTAGTCTATGTATGGATACGACCGGCGTGCGATTAGTAAACCAATATCGGCTCCAGTCAGATGTTCTCCTGGCGAATTTAGTCTATGTATGCAGAGAAAATACGCAGAAACTATTTAATATTGATACTTGCAACAATAAAGTTCGTAATTAATAACTACTCATTATTAAAACGAAAACTTATGATTTTTAATAAAAAAAAATCGTTTTTTTAATACATTATTTAAATAATAATTTTAAATATTTCGAAAATTAAATAAACCTATTATTAAAAACATATATTCAACTTTCGTTTTTTAAATTTATGCATAGTACAACAATTTATCCTTTAAACGCAATTGATATTTTCAAAGAATGTATTATCTAATAGTTAAGACAATAATTACATTATGTGAAACTATCGAGAGAAACTCTTATTTAAAACTATTGGAAAATTGAGTTTGTCTCGTTTCTACAAGATCAGTCATATGGGCGAAAAGGAGCAAGTTCTCTAGGGATTAGGAAATTTGCAAATTTTCACGATGGGGCGCTGGTAATTTCCGCTCGGCTTACCAGAGCGGAAATTATCGGCTTCAGGGCGGACTTCGACCCTGACAAATGACTGTGGTTTCCGATTCGTATTGACATTGGCGCATCGAGCATCAACGCCTGCATTATGGTTCGGCGAGATCTAATTGCGAGTACGATTTTGAAATCATACTTACCGTGTGATGCTAACTTTTTAATGAGCAAACTTATCGAACTAATTTTGATAATTGTCGAGTGTAGCTTTAAAGCAAGATGATAATTTCATTAATTGGATTCTTTTGAAACAGTATGATAAAAATGTAGATTCTTTTTAATAATTCGTAAATAATTCTTATATAAATTCTTAAATTCTTGCGTAAAAAAAATATTTTACTCCATAAATTAAAATTAATAAAGCAGTTAATTAAAATGCCATAGTTTATGCAATTTATGGGCCATCTAGAAAAATAAATCGAAATAAAAATATAAAAATTTAACAAGTATACTTATCGATATTTTAGCTGATGAAAAAAGTAATTCTCTTTATAGGATTTAATTCAGTTTGGTCGGCATTTTTGACGTTTTAGAAGCATCCTTTTTTAGGCACTAAAAAAGTAATTCATATATAAT